>APFE031170125.1:0-27197 GCA_000404065.3 Pinus taeda
CTCCAGGTACCACGTTTCATCAATTTTCAGACTGGATACACTGAAGCACACACATAATCTGAAAGGCCACGTTTCATCAAATTTTCATACTGGACCCATCAATATCATTGAAGCTCACAAACACTTAGCAATATCAATACCCAATACTGAAACCCTCTCAATAAAAACAGTCACCAGAACACAGAGCAGAACCCTGAACTCTACAACACTATTCAAAACCAACTGTATCATCAAAATCATGCATTAAAGTGCATACGCTACTTGGACAAACTGAACCCGCATACATACGCGCCTTTACCAAATCCAACCCGCGTATAGATCTATAAATATTCAATCATGTCTTGCAGCGATTTCAACCTTAAGTTATACCCAGTTCAGAACATTACTTGCGTCAGTATACAGATCTAGAATAAACATAATCAATCATATAGAGATAGTTCATTTCAAACCATTTGATCCCGATCTATCCTTAGATCTTTTTCTCCATCAACTTGTGAGATCCCTCCTTAGCTTAGATCAAGCAACCCATAACCTGCATACTGGATCTCATCCTTCATCAGATATTCAAGACTTTTTCCATGCCTTTGCCTAATGATATTCTTCTCCTTTTATAGTCTTAGGCCTTGCTCAATACCATGGTCCAAAACCGTAACAAACCAATACCATCAACTCAATACTAGGGATCAACACGTCTGTCGAGGTGCCATGGTCCAAAAACCATAGGTTCAAATTCCAAGGACTAACCGCCACGGACCATAGGTAAGTTTTCCAACACATACGCGCCTTTTCTTGCATGAATGTGCGTGCATATGCATACGCGACTTTGTAACGACTAACTTGCATGTATACGCGGATCTGTCACGATGAACCTGCGTATATGTATTTTCTCTTCATTCTTGTAGTCTTGTTCATCAATTCCTTGCTGCTGACCTTCTGCACTTTGATTTTTCATCTGTGTGGTTTGCCATCAAGGACAACACTTGTCTCATAATGCCAACCATAAATAGCCAGAAGACAAGCTCAAAAGGATAGGACACACTGGCCAATCAGCAAACAAAACTTCAAAATTGAAACCTACAACAATCTTCATAAGCATAAAACTGACAACATGCACTAATAATGAATTGTCACACCTCCCTAACTAGCTACTTTGCGACGTCTCCACTAGAGTACACCAACTAACAACACTGATCTGATTTTAGAACTGTTCATAATTGTGAGGTGATTTAATCGCGCCAAACAACAGAAGGCGCAACTAATCAGATAGTGCAAGCGCGACTATCTTCATGACTATCATAAAATAAATTGTGATGACCCTATATCAAAGGAAAAATTCAAAATCAAGTTGAGGGAAGGCCAAACCTATCACTTATGACAGAGGGAAGATTACTAGGAGTAGTCAAACAACCCATAACATGAAGAATTCATCCCAAAAGTAAAGGAGACAATAAATAAGAAAAACAAAATCAAATCAAGAGACAAAAGACAAAGGTCCCCAGTATGGTCGCCAACTTGTTATGTAGACAAGTTCCCTCTCTGGACAAAGGGAACCCCTCTAGCCCTAGAGTGGGTCTAGTCATAGCAAAGACAATACCAAAGCAAGTTTCCTTAGAAAGTTGATGTCATGAAAGCCTACCTTCAAATTGTTGTTTGATGAAATCCCTGTTGTGTTGCTCCAGCTCTCGTTCTTCTAATCACTTGTACCTTAAAACAACATATAGAGAAAAACCACGAACATAATAGAGTATGACAAAAATGATCTACTTAAAGAGTCAAGAAGCTTCAAGCTATCAATACGCAATTCAACATATGATATAGGAAATAAGCCATTGATTTGTATTAATGTAAATTGAAGTAAAACTTACAACCAATCCTTAATGTCATAAGCCTCCTTGTAGGGTCCTGTCAGCGTGTCTCCATAAGCATTCACTCATGAACAATCTCCCAAAAGGATGAATAACTCTCTCTCCTACCCAAAAGGTGAATGCTAGAACACTCTTGCAATCAAGCCAACTCCACTCAAAACCATCCTAAGCTAAGTTATATAAGAGGCTACTTCCACAATCTAGCAAAACTCTCTACTTTTACTGTTGAACTATTGAACTCTGAATCTAGATGATCTCAACCATGGAGGAAGTATTTAGAGGAGGAGGAGCTTCCATAAGAGATGGGAGAAAGAGCTTATCCCTTTGAGAGTTTTCACAAAAGGTGGAACAACCATCCCAAATGAGAGAGACAAGCTCATCTAATCCAACAACCAACCCGAGGTCTGCCCATGAAGTTGTTACACTTCGAAGATTTGACGAGTCGTTTAAAAAACTTTCCAAAAGTAGCTCGTATGAGTGCAACATAGAGACAGAGTGAAGAAATTTCTAGGGCTAGTTCAATCTTGGCCATATTTGTGGGTGGAACAATTGCTGACCCGCGATGACCCAAAAACATAGGTAAAAAAGGGTTAGCTCCAGGAGTAGTGAGCTGAGGTATCCTTACTAAGATGACAAGGAATAAATTGACACATAATTGCAACATGACACAATGCAGATGTCAATAACATAGACTACCAGTGTCCGAGATTAGGGAATGTCGGGTCAGTGACAAATTACTGTGTAACAACTGCAGACTTCTAGGCCTCTGCACACTCAGTTGCAGAGCCTCTCCTATGCTACTACCCAAGACTTAGACTTACACTTCAGAGCTATCTCACATACATCTTCATTGCTTCTTCTTTCGATATTAGATATTATATTCCTTTGACTACTTAGAGCTTCGCTCTATTTATACAATCCCATGGTCTGCAGACCATGGGTAGATCTTTTACAACCAACAATAAATTATCAAAATAAGGGTGTACAACCCTATGACTCTTTAACAACTATGCTCTCCGCACCCACAAAATGCATAGTCTTTACATTGGAATTACAAAAGTGGACCAAAATTTGGGCTTTAAGCCCCAAAACTACCCTTGGGGGATCCCGTACCCAATAGTTGATCATAGACCTTTGTGAAGGTCTGAGGATGTTACGGTAAGGTGCCGTAAGGGTTTACCAATCTTCACGAAGGCAGATCCAAGGCACTGGAAGACATCACACTAGTCTCTAGATGTAAAAAACTTGGTTCCTGCATCCCCCCATACTTCTTCAGGTGAGACTGTTGTTGGCTTATTGGGCCCTGACCCAAGTTTAGAGGAGTTATTAGCCAAGCAAATCCCGTAGCTACGGGCCCTTTTAGCAATAGCCCACGGAGTGCAGACTGAGGTCTCACCCAAGGTAGCAAGGGAGGATGCTGGAACTAGGTTTCCACACCTTTGGGATGTATTGATGTGGTCTGGAGGGGTCGCAAACCATTCTGTGGCCCCACGCCACCCTGTGCTATTACTGAGCTTCCATGTAGATCTATGCAAGTGTACGTTCTTATTAATGAAATTATTAGAGATCTAATCTTCTTGTACAGTCTTTAAGGAAACATCTAACCAAAATCCTAGTGTGCACAATCATAAAAAGATATAAATTCATATAATAGATAGATAACCCAGAATACAACAGATCTGCGATATTTCATAAACAACTTATCTTTATTAACATCTTCTTTTTAGTACAACCTTCTTTCTACCCTACGCAAATAGCTACAGGGGTCCACGCACACAACTGCGAACTTTATCAAGCCTCTACGCACATAGCTATGGAGCCTCTATCTACCTACTAACACTCTCGACTCGAACTTATAGACGTAGAACCCTGATTACTTTCACCAACCCATAATACATCTTATCGAAATCTAGAACCAAAAAACTACCTTCTACCCTTAGAGACTTGCTCTATTTATACATTCCCATGGTCCGCGGACCATGGGAAGGCCGATTTACTTTTTATTATTCTATATTTTTTCTGGGCGGACAACCCATTGACTCGACCTATTACATTTCGTGCTTCACGCATGTCAGATATTTACAAAATTCTTTCCATAACTTCTAGGCTTTAAGCCCCAAAATTGTTATGCAGGGCCTCTACTACCCAACAAGCCCCCAACACAATCATTGTGACTCGTCCCAAGTCACTCGTCGGTGTGGTGATATGCACTGCCTAGGCTTCACGGTCCACCAGCCCTATAAGTTACACACTTCGTGTTGTTGCTCCCTCTTTATCTCCTGCAACTCTATTGCTAGCTCTTGCTCCATTGCCTTCACTAATTCATGCAACTGGTGATGATCATTCTTCTCTGCTCGGTTAACATAGAGCACCCCCTCATATGATTTTAGCTCTAGCTGGGGTGCCATGTACAGAATTATTCATGCCAATGCAGCAAGTCTCAAATTTCTGGTCACCTATACGCACTGTCTTCTGCAGCCCGTGTTACAATTTTGCAAGACAGTTGCTACTATCCGTGAGATCCCAATCTTAAAGGTGTGTAGGAGATGAACTATTAAATGCAATTTCATATTTGGCTTCGTATTTATAGGCTTTCCCTTATCGTTGATTGTTCGCTGGGCAACCCAGGGGTTAGGTAGTGGCATCCAGACTAGTTCTACTTCGTGTCTAAGAATTTCTAGCACATCCCCTACTGTTGGTGTTGAACTCTGCGTGGTGCCCGTGACTAGCGACACCATACTATCCAGAAAGTCTTGTATTGCCATTGGCCATATCACAACCCATGGGCTTACTCCTTGAGCGTAAATAATGAACAATTCCATCTTGGCAGGGAGGCACAATAGCTTACTTTCCTCAAAATTGTAGATCATCTGGTGGATGCCCCCTATGATTTATAAGCATTTCAAAATTCAAATTCATTGGTTCCCTCCTTTTATTGTCTCGTAACATTAAGCCTGCAGTAGATCGTTCCTGATCTGAGTCGTACCGCATCTCTTAATTTCCCACCACGTGCTCCCTTTTGCCATAACTCAGACATCCTGTCATGAATAATGTCAGCAACAGTCACCTTTCTACTTGTCCATGTAGCATCACAACCCCTTTTGGATAACTACGACCCAGGTAACATACCAATTCTATGCGCCCCTTGATTATTGTGCAGCTTTCCCACTGACTGCTTTAACGTCCCACACTCTCTTTCAACTGCTTGGAGCGATGATACTATCCTTTGGTCGGCTAGTCATGCAGTCAACCCACCCATGTAGAGCTTTAGGTCACTGTCACTTACTCTTCTTGGGAAAGGTTCGCCATTCAACTTGGCAAGCCAGACCCTGCCCCCATCTATGACTTCTTGTATTACATAACGCTCCAACCAATACATTCGGAGCTTTCCAGGGAATTTATTGAACTTCCTGTCATAGAGTAAGACTAGATCAATTTCTTTGAACGTGCGCATCTTGATATGACGATCATGCCAAGCTTTTTCCCACTACTTCCGTACCTACTGAGGGAATCCGGCCAGAAACCGTTCCTCCTCAAGTTCTTCCAGTTGCACGATCCTCTCTTCTAAAGCCATGCAGTCTACCATGCCTGTCGTCACTGCTATGCACAAACTGGGTATAATGTATTCCATTGGCATGACAACTTCTTTTCCATAGACTAACCGGAAAGGTGTTTGACCCATCAACTACTTACATGTTGTTCGATATGCCCATAGCATGGCAAGTATGCGCAAATCCCAATCATTCCACTGCGCATTACATACCTTTGTCAATGCAGTGCTTTCAACACCACATCTCGGTTGTACACAACTTCTTGCATGATTGGGTTCCAAAGCTTATAACCCTTTAAACCATCCTTATACCCAATGAAGATGCACTTTTCATATTTACTATCCAACTTGGTTTGTTTCTCCTTTGGAACATGTACATATGCATCACATCCAAGTACCCTCATATGTGAAAGAAAGGGTTTCTTACTAGTCCATATCTCTTATGAAGTCTTATCCTCCAACACTGATGAAGGTGACCTGTTGACCAGGTAACATGAACTATCCACCGCCTCTGCCCAGAATTCCTGTGCTAACCTGGCACCACTGAGCATGCTTCTTGCCCTTTCCATCAACGTCTTATTCATTCTTTCTACAACTCTATTTTTCTCAGGTGTATATGGAGTAGTCTTCTACCATGCTATGCCACACTTCTTACAAAATTCTCCAAATTCCTTACTACAAAACTCTCCAACGTTATCTATCCTCAACACATTTATCTTCTTCTCTGTCTGGTTTTCCACCAGTCTTAAATTCTTTAAACCTATCAAAGTCTTCAGATTTATTCTTAAGGAAATATATCCATGTATTACTTGAGAAGTCATCTATAAATGATACATAGTACACATACTTACCCAGTGATGGAACCTTCACAGGTCCAAACACATCACTATGCACAAGTTCTAATATTTGTTTCGCCCTCTTACTACCAGAGGGGAAACTCACCCGATTCTGCTTCCCATAAACACAATTTCCACAGAAATCAAAATCTAGAGAGCTATTACTCATACCTTCTACCATACCTTTACCATGAAGTATCTGAAGGCCCTTTTCTCTAATATGTCCAAGCCTTTGATGCCACAACATGGTCTTCTCTCCAGAGACCACTAGATTTTCTACTCCACTTTTAGGAACCACAGAACTATTGCACCCATCAATAACAATGCTACCTTGCAGCTTGTACAGTGTTCCAATCCAAACTCCCCGCATCAATACCAGTGCTCCCTAAACCATCTTGCAGGTATCCTTCTTGAACATTATCTTTACACCTGCATCATCCATCTTGCTAACAGAAATTAGATTTCTGGCTAATGCAGGAATATGTAGAACACTTGGAAGCATTCTAACCCTTCCACCTTGCAACTTAACCTTTACTTTTCCAAAAACAATGATTCTAGTCTTCCTGTCATCACCCAAGAAGACATCACCACCATCATATTTCTCATACTCACAAAACCACTCTCTATGGCGAGTGAAGTGAAAGGATGCACTTGATTCAATCAACCATGCCTCATGATCTACATGTGTACTTGAAGAAGCCAAGTACACATCCCCACCTTCATCTCAGGTGGTTTTCACTTTTGTAGAAGGAGCCTCATCAAATCCCTTTCCTTTGTCAAGAGCTTTAGATTTACAGTCCCTTTTGTAGTGCCTTTCCTTTCCACATTTCCAGCACACCACCTTTACAGGTTTTCCTGGAGATTTAGATCACCCTTTAGATTTAGATCTCCCACTTGATGACTTATTTTTGTTTATGTTCTGGGTCCACCCTTGTACAGACAAGGCATCACCATTTTGGCTCTCCATATTTTTCCGTCTGATCTCCTCCGTCAGCAAGGATGAGACTATATCATCAAAATCCAAGGAAGTTGCATTGCTACTTATTGCAATAACCAGACTATCCCACGAATCTGGTAGAGAACACAAAAAAATGATGCACTTATCTTCATCTGAAATTTTAATATCAATAGATGCTAATTGAGTTACCACAGTATTAAATGCATTCAGATGCTCTGTCGTCGAGTCTCCATCTTTCATCCTTAGGTTATACATCTTTTTCCGCAAAAACAATTTATTCACCAGAGACCTAGATTGGTACAAAGTCCCTAACTTGTCCCAAAAAACCTTTGTCGTAGCTTCCCCTGATACATTCAGAAATACTAAATCTGAGACACACAATCATATTGTGCTCTTTACCTTCCGATCCAACTTCTTCCATTCTTCATCAGACACTCTTGTTGGTTTAGTACCCATATCTACCGCGTTCCACTGGTCTTTATCCACCAACAGATCCTCCATCTTGAGTTTCCACAACTCAAAACTCTGACCATTAAATTTATTGATCTCTAACTTTCCACTGCTCACCATCTTCTTTCACCACTAGAATCGATCTCACAGATCTCCCACTGAAAAGGGTCTACCACAGGCCCGAGTGAAACCCCTCAGCAACAAAGGTGTCCCCTTAAAGCCAAAATAGCTCTGATACCAAATGTAGGTTTTAACCCCGTACAGAAATTACCTGCATACAAATTATAAAACATAGAAAATAAAAAATGTGAGATCATAACACATAAAACACAAAGATTTTCCCCCGGATCCAAAAACTGGGACTACCAGCTTGATTTTTCATCATGTTCCCTTCAACGTTACAATACATATTTATACATGCTAAAGCATCCAATACCATGGACCGAAAACCATCGCGTCTAATACCATGGACTGAAAACCATCGGGTCCAAAAAACATGTGCGAAAATCATGCACAAAACCATAGGTGGGTCTGCCCAACCTAACATAGGGTTCAAAACCAAAATCCCCTATTAACTACGTGGAAAGAATATAACACAACCCAAAAATATTTTGTTGAAAGCTTCAATGGTCCCATTTGCCTGCAGATGGTACGGTGTGCTTTGTTGATGATACATCTAGAACTCCTCAGTGAGCGCACTGATAGTCTCATTCTAGAATAGCATTCCGTGGTTGCTTATTAGTATTTTTGGACATCCAAATCGTGTTAACACATTCTCAAAAAAAAAAATTGTTGTTGTAGCGGCCGTGCAATCCTTAACCAGTTGTACTTCCGCCCATTAATTCAAGTATTATGTCGCAGTGATGATATAGTGTGCCCCCATCTTTCCTGGAGGTGTGATAGTCCCTACAAAGTCGATTGCCCATTTCTCGAATGGTTGTAGTGTCATCCATGGCTTGAGTGGCATCTCATCCCTCCACAAAGGTTTCCTCATCTGTTGGCATACGTCGTAGGCCCAACTGTATGATTTTGAGTCTTGATGTAGGGTTTGCCACTAGAACCCTGCGCGAAGAATATTTTATGTTGTAGCACACCTTGTGTAATGTCCTCCTACAACCCCCCATGCACTTCAACAAGTATTTTTCCTCGCTCAAATTCCGGTACATATCTGCGTAATATTTCATCATTGCCCATTTTGTAGAGGTGCCCTGCAATAACAATAAAGTGTGTTGTGTGTATCACTAGTTCCTTCTTCTACTACACTTAATATCCTTGTGGCGTGGTTCCTGTGGTTAAGAAGTGGATTATATCCTCAAAGTGGTCATCTGTGACACACATTACATAGAGTTGTGCATCAGGTAGTCCCTCCTCTAGATTCGTGGGTTCTTCACCATTCTCAATTTGGGACAAGTGGTCTAGGCCTGTGTTCAGATGCCTCGGATTTACAATGACTTCAAAATCATATTCCTGAAACAATAACAACCATCTACAAATGAGCCCCCCCAACACAGGATTATTCACTAGGTATTTTAGCATAGAGTAATCAGTATACATCTTAAAGTGTCCTCCGAGTAGGTAGTGGTGATATTTTTGGAGCGCGTATACCATTGTCAATTCCTCATGCTTAGTAGTGGAGTAGTTCTTCTCAGCTTTGGACAATCGTCAACTTGCGAATGCAATCGGGTGATCAATTCCTTCTGCCCCTTCTTGTGTGAGTACTGTGCCTAGTGTGATACATGACATGTCAACATGCAAGTGAATTTAGATGTCCCATTTTGGAAAGACCAATATAGGAGCTGATGCCATCTTTTCCTTGAGCATTTCTATACTTTTGTTACATCCCTCATTCTAGCAATAAGTAACATCCTTTTTCAAAAATTGTTCCATTTTTTCCATGATCTGCGCGTAGCTCTTGATGAATTTGCAAAAGTAACCAGTGTGTCCCAATGTGGCACGCAGCTGCTTGACACTTCATGGCACTTGCAGATTGAGTATGACAACAATCTTTTCCAGGTCTAGCATTAGGTCTTGCTTGCAAACCACATGGCCGAGCAGGTTCCCAAAGGGGACGAGGAAAGTACACTTCTTTATATTTAGTGCAATCTAATGCGATCAGCAAGTATCCAACATTAACCGTAAGCTCACGGTATGTTTCTTAACTAGCCCAAATACAATCCAATCCTCTAGATATACCTCTAAGAACTTATGTATAAATTCCTTGAATGCAACTACCACCACACACGAGAATATTGCTAGTGTGTTCTTTAGTCCAAAGGGCATCACCGTATATTGAAAGCAGCCCCATTCAATAGCGAACATTGTTTTACTCCTATCCTCTGGTGCAATCTTGATCTGATGGTACCCCAAGAAATCGTCCGTAAAGGAGTAAGCCTCTTGTCCTCCAACATTTTCTAGGACTTTGTTTGTAAATGACGTTGGGAATGGATTGTTAACAAATGCAACATTGAGCTTCCTGAGATCCACACAGATGCATATTTCTCCCTTCTGTTTTTTCTCCTGTATAACCATAGGACTTACCCAGTCGGGTTCTTCTACTGGTTCAATTATTCCTGTTGCAAGAATTTTATCCAATTCTTCGTGGAACTTTGCTTTATATTTTGGATTCAACTGATAGGGCTGCTGCTTGACTAGCTTCACATCTGGTTTTAGAGTTATCTTCATCATCCTTAGGTCACCGAGGATTCCTTTCAATTCTATGATTTTGGTCGGGAATAAATCCTGGTATTCACGAAGTAACTCGACAATCTTATCCACCGTTGCATCATCCCAATAGTTCCCAAGCATGGCCTACTTTGGTTCCTCCTCCATACAAATGTTCACTTGTTTCATTTTCAGTAGCATAGTGATGTCGAGGTCCTCGATCACTGGTCCACGCACCTCGTGACTCCCCTCAATTTCTGGAATATTAATGTTTCTAGGATCATCCTCATCATCTTTGACCTATATGTTGTAACATTCAAGGGCCCAACTCAACTGGTGCGACTAGTCTGGCTGCACTATTTCTTCCAGTTCCAATGGTACTTTGAAAATGGTGGCCTTAATACTTACAACACATTGTCAACAGTGTCCATCCATTGGTCCTCAAATAAGAATGTCAATAAAAACCATTCATGCTAGATATCCCATTTGCCTATATCATGTCAGAGCTCTGTTTTAATGTACCAGTTCCTTGGGATGACATCCAGGGTATGATAAAATAAGTGTACCCACTCCAGTTGAGGTTCTTTCCATAGGCTTGGGCCCATCGGGTAAGGTACATGCACGGGTCATCACGTCCATCGTATTTCTTAGTTATTCATAGTTCCGGCTTCCCAAATCTTATCTACATCATGTGCCTACAACCGTGCCCATATTCGAAGGTTCCTTCATGTGTTCCCCACCAACGTGTAGGCGTCGTGCACAATGCTCATTTTAACGCATCGAACCGTTGGTGCTATGGTACCATGCTTTCAAACATGGTCAAGAACTCATCTACTGTTGTTAGCCCATCATACATTAGCAGTTCGTGATCCTGAGCTCTTACGTAATAGAATGACCTAGTAATCATATCACAATTTAACGTTGTTACTCCGTTCAACCAAATATGCCACAACTCGTCCTCCTCATCTGAATCTTCTATGCAAGACTCTGCATGATCCCATGATATTCTTCCTTCCATATTTGGATTGACCCAATCTCAATTTCAGGTAGTAAACTTGTATATACAATCCAGTTCATCATCGCTTCCTTCATCGCGCACGGGTTCAGTGTAACACAGTCCTTTAGTCGGGTCTAGTGGAATGACTATGCAGAGTGACTTTTTTCTCAAATATCATTTTCCACTTCTTTAAATTAATGACCCCATTCATATTGGTGGCCCAGTCTATCCCCAAAAACGTAGGGTAAGGGCTACTTTCATCCATGATTTCTATTACCTCAAAGTCCGTTTGGGTGCTCGTGCCTTCAATATCTACTATAATTCCTTGCAGTCTTCCCATAGGTAGGATCTTTTGTTTGTTCACTGTCTGTAATTGAATAGGAGACCATTATAGTGAGGGCTTGCCCATGCAATCCCAAGTCTATTTAGGTAATACATTCACATCTGAGCCTGAGTCCAAAATGATCTGATCCATTTGATAGTCACCAATCTATGTTGCTAATCCCATTTCCTGTCTGGTATGCAAAACATGTTTCCCTAATTTTCAGACCATGCGAGGTTCACCCAACCCTACACACCTAGTTATCAGCTCTTGTAATCCTTTAACAACCCTATTGTCGTGAAGAAATTTCATGCATGTCTCTAAAAAGGTAGTTAGCATCGAGGGAACCCTTTCTGGCTCGAGTTGATCCTTACTACCTAGGGTAGAGACCTCCATAAAGCTCTTCCTAGCTTCCAGACATGTCTCCTTGTGACCCCCTGCGTCTTAGTTGATTATTTTCCCCTTATCATCCCCTGTAGCCATGTCGCTTCTGAGCATCATGTTCATGTTAGGGTCTTCCTCATGTGATTCAGACCTCATCATCTGGACATTTTGCATCACCGTAGGTTGTGCTACCATGTTCTCATGAATCTGCGCTATTAGTGTGGGGCAATCTATCATTTCATGATCGAATTACTCACAGTAAGAACATGATATTCTAGTTAGGTTAGTACAATCTCGTGCATAATGCCCCGGTCCTCCGCAGTTGTAACATATTAGCTGCCTACAACCCCTTCCTCACCCCATTCTTCCCCATCCTCATCCTCGCCTTTGGAACCCACTCCGCGCTATCGTCGTGGCTGGATCCTCACCTTGCACATCTGTCTACATCCTATAGGCAATAGTGTGATCCATCAATAATCAATAACTATGGTAGTCTCATTCATCGTGGCCCACCAATCTGCAAAAATTGCAAAATAGCTGCTGGGGGGTCTAGGTAAACTTTTACAGTAGATGACAGTTGTCTGTCTTGTGCTTTTCACCCACCTAACAAATTTCACACTAGAGCGAGGGTGTCGTGCTTGGCCCTTCTTGTGCCTTTGGTCGCAATGGCATTGGTCCCCCCAGTGTCATGTAGTTTTTGAATATCGGACAATGATCCTTATCGTGGCCCTAGCCTTTACACTTTACGCATCATACCTCCTCGTGTACTTCTAGCCTGAGCACCTTTTCTTATTTCAGACTCTGCATTTCCAAGCATAGATTTTGTATTTGCGCGTGGATCTGCTGAACTCCCAACCCAGGATCCTGTATTGGGATCTCATGCAACCTCATCGCAAATTCTAATGCTTCAGCTTGGGTCAAGATCTTCTGCTATGACAACGTTGTCCTCATGTGTGGCGTTAAAGATGCTACAAACCATGTGTGGTGTTGTGCATCCATTAGCGTCATGTTAGCTTCTCGGGTCGTACTCTTAAATCTTTGATCCAGATCCCAAGGGGTTTCTCTTGGCAGCATCATGATCTCCTTGAACTCTATAATCGACTTCGTTTCTGATTTCATCCAACTAAACTCCTTTTTTAGCGCATCCCAAATCTCTTCTATTCTAGCATTGGGGTGATTGCTACAATGCTTAATATACCAACTCAGAGCACAATCTTGTAGTGCACTTACCAAGGTAGCCTTTTTAATATTATCATCCGTAACTCTATGTGCTTCCCACACTGCCCTTACTACAAACCAAAACTATTATGGATCTTCACTTCCTACTCCTTTGAATACAGGCAACTTGATTACATTCGCCATGCTAAACTTCTGGTTTGCGCACAGGTTTACTAAGGTCACTTACGAACTTGTACTGCTTTTGATCCCATCAATGTTCACTCTCTTTCTTCATAGGGTTCCAGACTCCCATCATCAACCATCCCTTAGGTAGATCCCAGTCCTGGCAACAGAACCATTTTTTGGCTTATTGGGCCCTCACCCAGGTTCAGAAGAGTTATTAGCCAAGAAAATCCACAACTATTGGCTCTTTTGGCAACAGCCCATGGTGTGTGGACTGAGGTCTCACCTGAGGTAGCAAGGGATGGTGTTGGAACCAAGTTTCCACACCCTTGGGATGTCTTGATGTGGTCTGGAGGGGTCATGAACCGTTCTATGGCCCCACGCCACCCTGTGCTATTACTGGGCTTCCGCATAGATCCGCGCAGGTGTACATTCTTATTAATGAAATCATTAGAGATATGATCTTCTTGTACAATCTTTAAGCAAACATTTAACCAGAAACCCAGTGTGCACAATCATAAAAAGATATAAATTCATATAGAAGATGCATAAACTAGAATACAACAGATCCACGATATTTCAGAAACAAATTATCTTTATTAACATCTTATTTTTAGTACAACCTTCTTCCTACCCCATGTACACAGTTGTAGGGGTCCGCGCACACAGCTATGGACTCTATCAGGCCTCCGTGCACACAGTTTTGTAGCCTCTATCTACCTACTAACACTTTCAACTTGAACTTCTAGAAGTAGAACCCTGATTACTTTCACCAACCCATAATACATCAGATCGAAATCTAGAACCAAAAAACTGCCTTCTACCCTTAGAGCCTTGCTCTATTTATAAATTCCCATGGTCCACAGACCATAGGCAGGCTGACTTACTTTTTATTATTCTATATGTTTTTTGGGTGGACAACCCCTTGAATCGACCTATTACATTTTGTGCTCCACGCATGTCAAAGATTTACAATATTATTTCCCTAACTTCTAGGCTTTAAGCCCCAAAACCATTACATGGGGCCTCTGCTACCCAACAACTGCAGCCTACACTACCCAGGTTGTTTCTGAAAGGGCTAGTAGTGTATGGTTTTTTTGGTTGACACAACTAACTCTAAACTTGGGTTGGGACCCCCTAAGCCAACAGGTTTCTAAGGAGCACACTCATTTCTCTGTTATGTGTGTTAGAGCCTATCATGCACCTTCCTTGACTTGCTGCACATGTCACACCCTTGCTACCAACAAGGACACCTTACTCACCTCTATGCAAAACCACGGTCAAGGTGATACCATACTACCCACTTCTGAGACTCCTACACCAAATGGTCTGAGGTTTATTTGTGACTTCTTATCGAGGATATCCCTTGACATGTTGGCGGGTTCAACACCATCAACATTTTTGGCACTAGAAGGAGGGCCAAATGACAAATTGAGTCCTCACATCCTATTTTCAATATTCACATATCTATCATGGATATCGTTAGACTCCTCCTTCCATGATGTCTATCTAATGCTGAACCTATCGACATCATGAGGGAGTTTTATGATCTCTTGTCGGAATTCACATACAATGGTGAAGGTGAAGTGGCCTGGCCTAGGTACTTACATGACTTCCTTACATTCTTGGAGGATGCAGATGAGTTCGATGAAGTCAAGGTCAGCCTGCTACTTTCACACACACTTCGCGAATCCCCAGAACGATGGTGCCACAACCTACCTCACTGTTGCATGCACTCACCTAAGCAGTTCTATGATCTAATTGAATCTACTTTCCATCATTTTGATCTTGAACATCATGACAAAAAAATGGCTAAACAACAGAAGACTCAGCATGAATTGCCTATGGGTTTTTGGTAGTGCTTCCATGTACTTCAGTTTGAAGCTATGAAAAGCTAGATAAAATTCTAATATCTTTGGGACAAATTTGAATATTTCCTTCACAAATCATTCTAACCCAAGATGAAGTTGAATTTCAAGCCCCACTCATCATACTTTGGTGATGGAGTTGCGCAATCACAAGTAGAAATAGTCGTTGTCACAGGTGACTTTTCACCTTCCCCTTTTCAAACAACTCCACCACTGCAGAGTGATGTGGTAGAACATGCACACACATCTATTCAACTGTGATATCCTCCAAGCATCACTTCTCTTAATTTTTTCACATATTCAGTTGCGAAGCCCATGGTTTGTCACATGAATTTGTTACCTCAGCCTCTATCTTCCCATTTTGTTGATCCTCTAGATTGCATTGTCTTTTTTTCTTTTGTTCCAGACTCTACACCTGTTTTAAACAAGGATGAAGCCACTGACGGAGTTGGTGTTGCACAACGAACCTGCATTGTCATTCATGATGAGTGTGACTTGGAACCTGAACATCAACCCACGGCGAAGGATGATCTCCTTATGTTCAAACCTCCTCCACTTTTTTCCTAATATCTTTGGTGATTTTGCTATCTCTAATTTCCCTTGTGTAAATCCATCCACGGATGCATCTACTATTGATCATTCACAAAACACACTAGATGTCAGTTGATCATTCAAAAGCAGAGAGGAAATATTATTCATTGAAAATACACTTGATTTTTCATTTGCTTTTTCTAGAAATACAGAGGGTGAACATTCTTGCTTCTCATCTACCCCTCTGTTTGATTTATCTGATGATGAGGATGCCGATGAAATCATTGATTTTTTCAGATCATGGCTATCGTGATCTATTTAATACCGTATTCAATCATGATGATGATTTTATCACTATTGATCTTTCCAAGCCACCTGGTTAAGATGATCTATCTATCGACGAAGTCGAAATCCTGCAGACTGTCGAGGCGCTTTAGCACGAGCTGATGGTTATGTCAAGCCCTTGCTATTGTGAGGTTGGTTTCACTTCCAATCAAGAAATTGTTGAAACACCTAAGGCTCCTCATCACTCATCTGTATGCATTGAACATCAATCCCATGCATAGATTTTGCTTCCTCCACTTGAACTACATGATCCCATCACTCATGCTTTGGAGGAATATTATATAGCAAGCACACTTGTGTGATGCAATTTGTCTATCTTTCTCACATTTTCTTGCATGTCACGGTCAAGAGAGTGCATATGATTAACGTCTGCACACAATGTAGCACAACACCATGGTAATTCCATAGAGGGCATGTCATGCCCTTTCACTTTTTTCTTTTCTGTGGACGCATTTAAAATCATAGTGTGTTTGTCATCATTGTTTTATCTTTCATGTTTGTTGTTTCGCCTGAATATGTTGTTTGCGAACCGTGCCTTCACCAACATGGTTTGACTAAGGTGTCGGTGGTTGCATTGGAAGTATCACTTAACGTGAGTAGACCCGTGCAATGTTAGTTTAGGAGTAGGAGTAGTGTTTGATTTTGTCTTGTTTTCTTACATGCATGTTTACTTTCCTGCTTTGTTGTTTGTTTTCCCGCTTTCCTTCTTTTTTTACTTTCTTTTCTTTTGCATTTTCTTATGCTCTTTGTTTTGTTTTCTTGTTTTCGTGTTTACATTCATAGGATTAGTTTTGCACGAAACTATGTGCAACTCTTGAAACAAGAAAGGGTGAAGTACAATAGGACTTGTGTAGCTATCAATACTTGGTTGTATATTTCTCTGTCTCTTTATGTTGAACCTATTGTCTTCAGTCAATGATACACCAATGGAAAATACATTTTGTTCAAAGTGAACCTTGGTGAAAATACAATTATTGTGCGCTAACTAGTATCACCTACTCTAGTCAGTTGTTTTTGGGTTAACCCTTGTTAGCTTAGTCAAGTAGAGTAAGGTGAGGGGAAAACCTTAACAAGTATGTCAAAGGTATATATAAATACTTCTCTGAAGGAACAACCTCTTTTTCTCTCAATAAGTCAAGATCCCTCTTCTTCCTCTGAAATGAATAAGTGATATGCACAGTTATGAAAAATGAAAAATGAAAAAACGAAAATGTGAAAAAAAATGAATAACGAAAAAGAAGAGAAAGGCTTCCTACGCAGAGAGGTCATGCAAGTAACTCTACCAGGGTACAGACTAGGCTCGCTGGCAGTGGAGCAACGCTTGTGCTCCTGCGTGACTCTGCTAGGGCACTTTCCATGCTTGCTAGCAGTGAAGCAACACCAAAGATGAAACTTAAACTTGAACTGCCATATTTCTTGTGGACCAATATACCCCTCATCCCCAATCGAAACAACTATGTTGGATTGGCTTAGAATGTGTACTAACCAACTAAGAGCATGGTAGGTGCTACATCCTTAAATCAAGCAAGTGAAAAAATCGAGATGATCTAAGAACTGGACAATACTTTCAGAGGAGTTAGACTTTCTTTTCACGAAACAAGGTCCATTCAGAGAGCTAGAGTTCTACTAGTGTGTCGCCAAGTGTTGCAGTGGCTAGAACCACCCTCCAAAATTTTTCCTTAGCTTCATTTTTGAGCCTCCCTACCAACCATCCTTAGCAGCATGTCTAGCACTATCCAAGTACATGGGCTTCAACTGAGTTTCAGTGTCTTACTAGCTTGTCTTGGTCAACTTGTTTGCTTCCCACCCACAAGCTGACATTCCGGACTTAGTCATTTTTCTGGCTACGATAAAATTGCACGATTTTGGAGGGGAACTAGCCTTCCCTCCAAAAATTGCACAATCTAATTGGGTTTCCTGTTGGGCTCCTGTAATGTGCAATCCAGCTAGGCCACCTTCCCTCTCGAAAATGTGCAATTTAGCCCAACACTTAATTTCATCTTAGAAATTGCGTAATTCTAAATGACGTCTAGGGCTTCGGCCTAAAAATTGTGTAATTAATGAGGGACAACTAGTCTTTCTCAACCTAGAAATTGTGCAAATTTCATCCCAAGGCTTGCATACTATTACTTGTGATTTTAGGTTGACCAGTTCCTCCCGGGACTGAGCAATCCTGATTTGCATGCATGAGCTCCTTTCCCCAAAGAAGGAAAAATGCAAATAAGAACAAAATCATCCCTAGCTTTTAGGGATCAATTTTTAGCAGCTGGAGGTTACATGCAAGGATCATTTTAGAAACTTCCCTCCAAGTGTCACTTTTTCCTAGATTTGTGACATGTGTGTCATAAGCCTCTTCCTTATCAAACTTATTTATTCAACACAGCAGAGCTCATTCCTCACATCGATCTTGGAGCTCTGAAATCCCACATTACATCTAGGAGCATTTGGTACATTTAGCTTAGCTTTTTCTGAGTAAGTCTTCTTTTCATGTCTTTTGCTTCTTTTCTACTTCTTTTTGTATTTCGCTTTGTGTGAATGTTGTTTGCTTAGTTTTTTTGAATGACTATTTTTGTTTTAATGCATGTTAGCTTGTATAAGAGATATTTTAGGTTTTTCATTGCATCTCACTACTATCACATGCACGACACTGTTTTTGCACTAATGGTTGTTGTTGTGGTGACTCGATTCACACACATGCTTGTTTTCTCATTTTCTAAGTCCTTCACTCATCGTTTCCATGCATTCTCATTCACTCATTTTTACAAATAGCTTCATCGTGCATTTAGAACTTTTCATGTTTTCAGTGGCCCATCGACGGGTCTAGGTTTCCTTGGCCCAGAACTTGCCTTTCCCAGCTAGTAATGCGCAATTCTAAGAGTGAAGGCTCTACCTTCCCTCTATAAAATACGCAAATCTAGTCCAACACTAGCCCCCAGGATTTCTTTGCACAATTATGGAAGGCAGTGGCCTATTGGCCCCAAAAATTGCATAATGTAGTTTTTTGGGTTTTCATATCATTGCTGAATGAAACTGCACATTGCAAAGTTTCAGTCCTCAGCAGGCTAGGCTGGACTATGCATTGTGCAGTTCTAATAGTCAATCAGGCTCCTAACAACCCAAATTGTGCCTTGCATGGTTCCAGTAGTTAGTCTCCGAGCCTCCTGATGAAAATTGAGCAATATTCCTAGTCAGACACCTAGGTATGTTGCATGTCAGTCCTCAACTTTGTTTTATTTTCAATAGACAGATTGCTTTCCATGATTATTTATATGTCTCAAGGTATCGCAGGTTTTGTCTATCTCACATCAATTTAGGTACAATGGCCTCCAAGAGAACAGGGTCAAAAGACATCATCGAAAGTTAAACAGGACATGCAATTAAACAAGTGTCTATGATCTTTCCTATCTATGAAGACACCAAGTTGTTCATAGACAAGGATATCAAGATGAAATGGCGGGATATCAATGACACCTTCTTAAGCACATGTGAGGAAAATATGGAAGATTGCAGTGCTTATGTCAACATTCACAAGTCTAGCTTATACCAGATTGGATTAAAATATCTTGCATTTCCATGCGTGGAGCTGGTCCACTAGATTGTCTCACATACTGATCTCGAGACAATGGTTTTGGGAAGTGCTAGTGGAACACAAATCAGTACCTTTAGGGTGAAGGACTTTGAGGAGATGTATCACTTACCACAACCATGATCATAATAGAGAAACCCTTCAGTAGACCTAGCAACAGTGCAAACTAAAGATATATCTTAAAGAGTTGGGCGAAAGAGCTAGCCAAGTTTAGGAAAACACCCAACCAGGTTTACAAGATGAAGATACTGCGGAAGGCATATCAGTACTTGGTCATCTTTGCATGCCACTTATATGGCCAAGAGAGCTCAGATACCTTCTTGCAAAGTTAGGTGATTACGTTGGACCAAATGGCCATCAAAGGAAGACCTTGCAACTAGCCTGACATGTTGGCTCTCAGGTTGAAGGAACAGATGACAAAAATTCTACATCTACCTAAGGGTCAACAAGTGGAGATATACATGTCCGCATACATTCTAGATGTAGTATGTGCTCATCAGCAGTTCCTAGGCTTGGGTCGAGCATGGAAACCTTTGGAAACCTTTGTGCATGCTTATTGCATATTGTGCTCCTAATGCAAGTTCTGTGGAGTTATCATACAATTCTCAGACCACTTTGTCACCCTGATGTACAAAATGATATTTGAGCAGGATCCACCTTGCATCTCATAGGTGCCGATGGAGTCATTGATTGACATAGAAAATTTGTATGCCTCACCCCTTGGCACCTTCATACGGATGTACAATGCAGAGAAGGCTTTGCATGTTTTACTAAATTTTCCCATGGACAAGCTTGTCATGCAAGTGGTTTCATATCACATCTCGATAGGATTGGTAGCAAGACTAAACAAGGAGAAGAAGGCACCTTGGCCTACTCTTCCTTTGCGGATTAGGTTATATGTGATACAAAATATCAATCATGCTGAGACTAAGATGGAGGAGTTCAAAAGATTCACCTTTGGCACCATAAGTTTCAATCTGTATGACCCGCATTGCTTAGTGAAGGACCACTATGCAAGAGTGTAGTTTCCTTGGATCCACAAGGCATTTCATTGGCCTAAGGAAGACCCATGGATATACTATTATCACTCCTCCATGCTCAATGAACTAGTGAGAATAGCTATAGACTAGTTAGAAAAGCGAATGCAATCAGCATCTTAGAGAGCAGCACCATTAGTAGCAGTAGAGGGCAACAGACCTGCACATGAAAAAGGCAAAAGAAAGGTTATTGACACAACAAAGGCAGAGAAAATCCCAAGTTATCAAGGAGACACAAAGATCCTTAAAGACAATCGGGAGGTGGAGATGCACAACATATCTTTCGACAAGTCACAAGACAGAGTTATGCAGTTGTGTACAGTGCCCACTTCGAATTTTCACATATCTCTCACACAATTTGAAGAATGAGTTATCGTATCTGATGTGTGCAAGCACCCAATAAAATTGGTCTAAGCTACTAGATCATATGTCGAAGCCACCATCTCGAGTGTTCGATTCTGGATAGTAGAGAATGAGTGCATGGTTAATGACTTAAAAGCGGCTAATCATGGAGGAGAACATGTTACATCATCCACCAGAGCAGAGTTGAATAGAGTGATACTGGATGAAGTATCATCTCTCGAAGTAGCCATAAGGACTTTCACATGTGTTCAAAGAAGCTTTGGATATTTAGGCTAAGAGGTGGCAGCGCGATAAGAGGATCGCGCAAAGGTTTATATAGAAATGGAGGATGGAGGAAACATAAAATGAGTTGTAGGAGTTGAAGTAGCAACTCCAGGAACAATAGGAGTTGCACAGAAGATAAAAGGAAGTGCAACAGGAATAGGTGCAGGAGGAGGCATAACATGCACAAATTGGTGAAACTGCACCAAAATAGGTTATAGAGTCATCCAAGAAGCACACACAGAGCAGACAGGGTGAGCAGTCATAGGAGCAGGACATAGCTCAAGAGATTGAACAAATGATAGAGCAGATGGATACAAATATGGTTCAGCCAAAGTTAGATTAGGATATCAACCTCATGCCTTGGGACCAAGAGGTCACCTCACTGGCTTCACTAGATCTGGAAGTAGAGAAACTCCCAAGTGATTAAGGAGACACAAAGATCCTTAAAGAAAATTAGGAGGTGGAGATGCACAACATATCTTTCGACAAGTCACAAGACAGAGTTATGCAGTCATGTATAGTGCCCACTTCGAATTTTCACATATCTCTCACACAATTTGAAGAATGAGTTATTGTATCTGATGTGTGCAAGCACCCAACAACATTGGTCTAAGCTACTAGATCATATGCCGAAGCCACGAGCTCGAGTGTTCGATTCTTGATAGTAGAGAATGAGTGCATGGTTAATGACTTAAAAGCGGTCAATCATGGAGGAGAACATGTTACAACATCCACCAGAGCAGAGTTAAATAGAGTGATACTGGATGAAATATCATCTCGCGAAGTAGCCATGCGGACGTTGTACTCTTGATTCATCACCCTCCATGAGTCAATAGTCCATCTCAATGGTTGGCAATAACACTGTGCTAGGAGAGCACACTTCTTCTCAAATCTGCATACTATTGTTGATCACATGAAAACATCGACAATGTAGTACAAAGAATCCCCATTGCACTTGCCAAAGATGATGAATTTAAATGCAGTAGAGTTGAAGGCATGCATCTAAGGTCAGATCTGAAACTATGAGGAACTCTCGCAACTCATCACCAGTTTGCAGGCTTCATATGCACGGGTGTTCAAAAGCATGGAGGTCATTGTGTGCATGCACGTGATCCCATCTATTGGAACACTCACGAAGGTGAAGTCAAAGAACCAAGTCTGACTAGATCTGGACATGTACTTTGATGAGTTGATGTGCATAGACACCAGCATAGACTTGGAGATCAACATAGACAATATGCATCAGTATGTTGCTAGTCTCAATACACTCAAGACTATGATGTGCATGGTATCAGATGAGTTGGATAGAGGTGCCAAATCAATATACCTAGATGCAACGGAGGCAAGAGTGTGCTTTCAACAGGATGTCATCATTGATCATGTAGACACCATAACAAACTACCAAGCTTGGCATCAATTCACCATCGTCGATCACTGTGAGGATGTCGAAGAGTTGGTCTTCCCACAGTTGTTTGAACCTTAGTGATCTCTTGCATGGCATTCTCAAGCCTATTTTGTCTCACATAGGTACATGTGAACATTGTAATGTAACATATTATAAAATTGAAAGACCAAGTGTTGATAGTAGAGTATAACAATCATGTAGTAGTTGAAGAGTCATGAGGGTAGGAGAAGAATCACAAAGGGAAATGTCAAGGATCATCGCACCCTTTTCTCTTTATAGAACCCCATAACCCATTGTAGAGACTTTTGGGAGCCAAGCTTCCTATAGGTTTATCTTAGAGAAAGCTTGGAGTGTATTGTAACCAGCCTTGGCTTCTCCACATTCTAGAGCTAGGATATCTCTATGGAGGAGCAGGTGACAGTGACTGCAATGTTTCACTGTCAGGATTAGCAGTTGGTCATAGTTGTATGTATGATTGGATCTTTCATTTTCTTAATAAAATAGAGCCAACAAATTTCATGCATATGTTGTTATTGTATTTAAGCTATCTTGGTTACTCTAATGATATATGTAGCTATTGTTTATGCATATATGTATGGAATTTTTTATATATGATTATGTTAGTATTATCAAGATGTGTTGTTGGTTTAACCATCACTTTGGATTGTTGGCTAACCTACTTTCCAACTTGTGATGTATCTTTGCTTGTGTGTTCCCTTTCAAACTGCGTGCTATCATAGGTTTCTAAGGGGCGCACTCATTTCCTCATTCCATGTGTTAGAGCCTATCATGCACCTTCCTTGACTTTTTTGCACATGTCACATTCTTATTACCAACAAGGACATCTTGCTCACCTCTGCGTGCAACCACTGTCAAGGAGATACTGTACTACCCACTTCTAGGACTCCTACACCAAATGGTCTAAGGTCTAGTTGGGACTTCTTATCGGGGAGATCCCCTTACATGTTGGTGGGTCCAAAAAAATCAACATAGATCTGCATCAATCTTTTTGAATTTCATTTTTTTCATGATAGATCCAAGCATATATATATATATATATATCTGGTATCACCATTTATGGGACTATGTGAAAAGGTAGATAGTATTGTTTCAGTACATTTCATCAGAGGAATAAGATGTTGATATTTTGATAAAGGCATTGTCAAGAGGGAAGTTTTATTTCAATAGGTGCAGGATAGGAGTGGTTGATAATCCCTTTCCTGCTTAGAGGGAATGTTGAAAAACACAACAAGAAATTCTTATTTTAATTTTGTCTCAATTAAATTGAGAATATTTGAATTTACACATCAACATACAACTTGGATGATGTTAACTTGTCTAACATGGCTTGTGTCACCCAATTTACTCAGTGAAGTTGAGTTGGAGGAGTTATATTTTAGTTCTCCATGTGTGATTTCTAATTTGTAGCAATCAAGGTTAATCACCTCAAGTTGTTTTCAGTTAAGCTAGTTCCAAATTTTGGAGGAATTATTGGAAGGTTAGTTAAGTAGTGTGAATTTAGTGAAACTCAGTGATCATCTAGTTAACTTATCAATCATCCCAAAATAGATAGTGCATGTAGAGAATTTAAGTTACCCAGTTGAGGTGGGGATTCCAAGACAGTGCAACATCAATTGTATACTAATCTTAAGTGTGCAGGTGTTGCATGCAGTCATATGATCATCCTAAAGGAATTGCACAATTCAATTGAAGGCATTTCTTGAATAATAGGGGTTAATTCCTTCAAGAACAATGCAAGAAAATATGAGCTCAAGATGAGGGGAAATTTGACTAAGTCTGGGTTAGAGGGCTTTAGTGAGTAGAGAGATAGCTTGTGCACTTGTAGGGTAAGCTCAGTTAAGAAAATCAATTGTAATAAATATCTATTTCATTTTATTCATACAAGAGGCATTGGTTTTTTTAGCAGATTGCTTTCCCAAGATAAAAATACTTGTTGCATGTGTGTTATTCCTTCTTGCATGTCTAAAATTTTTGTTGTAAATTGTGAAATAATGTCCACAGAGCAGTAATTTAGATATGTGTCTTGTGATTTTGAAAAAAATTCTGGAGCAGTTCCAACTATACAACCTAATTTCTACAATTAAAACACATGTAATTCATATATAAATGTTATTGGCATTATGATACAAGTGCTGTCCTTGATGACATGATGACAGATTATACTGTAGCAGGTCAGTAGCAAAGAATTGATGATCAGACTACAAAGAATGAAGAAAGAAGAGTATATACGCACGTTCACTATATACCAAGTCAGGTTATACATAGGTTCACTATGTACCAAGTCGCGTACATACGCAGGTTCGTTATATACCAAGTAGGGTATACACGCAGGTTATACATGCAGGTTCTATATATAAAAAAGACATGTATACACATGGGATTGATGATCAAAAGTCGCGTATGCATATGCATGCACTTTCATGCACGAAAAAGTGCGTGCATGTGGGAAAGCTTATTTTTGGGTCCATGGTATTTAGAACTATGGTTTTGGTCCTTGGTATTGCGTCCGAAGTGTTGAACCTAGGTATTGGGTCCTTAGTATTGGTTCTCAATGGTTTTGGACCATGGTATTGAGTAAGGCATAAGAATATAAAAGGAGAAGAAGATCATTAGGCAAATGCATTGAGAAAGTCTTGAATATATGATGAAGTATGACATCTAGTATGCAGGTTATGGGTTCATGATGCTTTTCTTGATCTGAGCTAAGGAGGAATCTCAGTGGTAGATGGAGAAATAGATCTAAGGATAGATCAGGATCTAATGGCTTGGAATGAATCATCTCTATATGGTTTGATCATGTTTATTCTAGATATGTATACTGACACATGTAATGTTCTAATATGGGTATAACTTAAGTTTGAAATAGCTGCAACTCATGAATGAATATTTACAGACGTATACGCTAGTTGAATATGATAGAAGTGGGTACATACACAACTTGGATACATCTAAGTAGCGTATACCATATGAGCTATGATGTTGAAGTTACAAGTGGTTCTGGTTGTTGATGACTGTTTACTGGTGTCAGTATTCTACATATTCAGTTTGGTTGATTGTGTTTAGCTTTAGTGTTGATGGATGAGATCTATAATAGATTAGGATCATAATGACTTATCTCTATGTGATGTGATGGACTAGATTTGGTTGCTAACATATGTATTATCCTTGTATATGAAATGATCTAGGTATGTCTGAAGTCAGGAAGTGCAACAAAGTTATAATGACATATACGCTAGTTCGCTTTGGTGAAGTTGCGTATACACGCTGGTTCAACACTTCCAAGTAGCGTATGCACTCTGATGCATGATTTTTGATGATATAGTTAGATCTAAATGTTGTTGCAGAGTTATGTGTTCTGCTCTGTGTTATAGTGATTGCAGTTTATTGACAGGGTTTCAGTGATTCACTATTGAGTGATTCAGAGATTGATGATGCTAGTGATTTATTGTGTGATTCAATGATATTGATGGGCCCGGTATGAAAATTGGATGAAACATGGCCTTAAGATTATGATATTGTGTTCCATGAGTATCCAATCTGAAAATTTATGAAACGTGGTACCTAGAGGAAGAACGAGAAGGTTGTAGCCTTCTGTAGGTCAGCACCTACGTACTAGTACATCAGCTAGTACAAGAGCTAAGGGGGTGGTAGCTCTCTTCCAGTAGCAGCTGGAAAACGAGTCAAGGTTGGAGCATTTCAGTATGTCGACACCTATATACTAGTAAATGGATCAGCTAGTACAAGAGCTAAGGGGGTTGTAGCTCCTTTTCAGGAGAGTCTGGAGAACGAGAGAAGGTTGTAGCCTTCTACAGGTAGAATCTTGTGTATTGGTATAAGATTGCACCAGTAAAAAACTATTGTAAAAAGAAGTTTCTTATTAAAATGAAGATTGAGATGACTTGCAGCAGGTGGTTTTCACCCACATTGAGTTTCCACCTTACATCTGTTGACAATAATACTGAGAGGGGGGGTGAATCAGTATTATCTAATTCTTTTACCGAATCTTTCTTATTTATACTTTGAATTATTTTTGCATACCAATACCATAAATAATGAGCATGAACAAGAAAATCAGACAGTCACATCAAAGAACACCAGATATAAGGTGGAAACCCAATGTGGGTGAAAACCACCTGCTGCAATATGTCTCTATCTTCTTTCAAATTTAGAAACTTCTTTTACAATGGTCTTGTACTCGTGCAGTCCTTTACCAGTACGCAGGCTGCAACCTACAGAGAGCTACAACTCTCTTCTCTCGTTTTTCAAGTCTCTCCTGAAAGGGAGCTACAACCCCCTACTTCTTTTCAAGGACCACTTTTCATAAATTTTCAAACTGGATCCATATACATCAAATGATCATTAAGTACATGTAAATTATTACAGTCAGCTGTAATAACCAGATCAACAATAACA
>APFE031170125.1:35961-47074 GCA_000404065.3 Pinus taeda
TTCTTGAACTGTTCTCCTGCGTACTTCTTTATTTTCCATCAAAAATGAGAGCCATGCCATGGGTGTTGCCATCAAGTACAACATCTGAAACATATAATCATACCAGAACCATAATGCCAACAACGTCATGGTGTTCATGTGTGCTTGTTGTGTGTGTTGATATGTTCTATTTTACTGCTCTTGTTTACTATTCATATGGTTAATAATGTTCTGATGCAATCATTAAGGATCAACTAACTGAATCATAAGTTTACCGGATATAAGTTGGTTGCATTACACATAGTTGCGTATACACGTGGTTTGCATTAACGGAAGTAGCATATATGATTCTTAATATGGAAATGAAAAAGTTATATTGGTTTGATATTACTGATTCACCCCCCCTCTCAGTATTATTTCCAACAATTGGAATCAGAGCAGGTCATTTGGTAGAAGCTTGATCAGGTATGAATTTTTTATCCTTTGGTGGTGCATTTATCCATCCATTTGAAGATGATGAAAGTGATAGAGAAACAACTGAATTTTCTCTTATGGGTAAGCAAGAAAGATATCGAATAGAAGCAAAATTTAAAAGGCTGATAGAAAAAATTAGAGATCAACAAGATCTATTGAACAAAAGGGAATGTGCCTTCAAAGAAGAAGCTACCAAACTAAAAGCTCAACTAGAGGAAGGAAACAAGGTAAGGAAGTTATTCAAGGACAAGGAAGATCAATGTCAAAAGTTGCAGGATGAAGTCAATGAAAGGAGCACAACAATCAAGAAACTTAGAGATAGATCCAGTTACTATGAAAGTCTTGAAGCTACGGTCCTCTCGCTAAAAGAAGATCTTGAAGAATCAAATAATCATAATAAAGAAGTACTCCAAGCTCTTGGAAAACAAGAGAACGAAGTTGTTGAATGAATACATCAGTTGGAAGAAGGAAGAAAAGCTGAAGAAAACATGAAGAAGAAGTATCTTGAAAAGGAAGAGCAACATCAAGTTGAGGTAAATATTCTAAAAGATAAATTAGAAGAAAAGGATAAGCTCTTACGATTTCAAGATAGTACTAAGATCTTAGATGATATTCTTAGCAGTCAAAGGTCTCCTACTATCAAAAATGGTCTTGGTTTTCATGAATCTATTCAAGGAGAATCTAGTTCACAAAGTAAGACAAGGGACTCTAATGCAAAATCTGAAATGCTCAACAAGAAGATGAGAGGTCAACCCCATCAACAGCCAAGGAAAGAAATTATTCAAAGAAAATATTTTACTCCTCTGATGAATAATGTTGAATGCTATGTATGTCATAATATTGGACATGTTGCAGCCAGATGTAGAAGAAGAATGGTTCAAGACCATCACACAGAAAGATCATCATGTTCCAGGTGCTTTAAGGGATATTGCTTTGCTTGCAATATGTTTGGTCACAGAGTTGTTTATTGCTACAGAAGGAATATGAAACATGTAAGATGTTATGTGCTTGGACATATAGCCAAGGAATGGAGGAACAAAGTACGGGCACCATATCAAAAGGAGAAAACATCATCACACTTGAAGATATGGAAGAAGAAGGAAGTACAGTCAGAAAGATGTGGCACAGTACAATATAAAGACATAACAGACTCAGGGGGAGCTAAAAGTGTAAAACCTCAGTGTCCTAAATCTCATACACAAGTTTCATAAAGGGAAGTGCATATATACGTGAGTTAGACACTGCACAGTCGCGTATATGTTAGTTTGAGGAAAAGCAGTGGGACATACTCAGGAAAAAGGGTCTGATATTATTCTATCCATTATTTGCTCTGTTTGATAATAGTTACAATCTGCTGATGATGTGTAGAAATGTCTTGATACTTGTAAGATGTTTAGAAATGTTTTGATCTTAACTTGTGGATGATGATGCCTTGATACTTCTTGCTGATATATGCATGATCAGATCTGACAGTAAACAAGATGGAACAGGTTCAGGGGGAGCATATGCTTTTAATAATGCATTATTGGCATTATGGTTAGTAGTATTTGGTGATGATACTTATATGGCTAAATGATATATCTTGCTATGATATGGTTATGAGTTGTCCATGACAAAATCTCATATGATTCTTGGGGTTACATAGTTGATGTTCAGATCAGATTTGTGGTTAATTCTCTGATGATGCATATATGGTGCTTACAAGGTGATCTTCATAAGGATAAGGAGAAGTACAAAGCTTGAATACACATCTTCATTACTTGATGATGAGTCACTCATATGCTGCTATTGTCATATGCATAAAGATCATATAATACAGTTATGATGCATGATTCCTATAGTTCTTGGCACTCATGTGGATGAGGATTGTTGCTGTTGATGATATCAAGAAGTCTTAACAAATGATCTTGAGCTCAAGATACATAGTGATGGATACATGTTGCATTGTTGGAGACATGATGATGATGAGTTCTTACCTATGTGATGATACATTGATGCTATACTTGTTGCTGGTCTAGATGCTATTTTCAGATGATTATGGAGCAGATCATACATTGTGTATGATAGTTGTTGATGACTATCATGATCTTATTTAGATGATTGGTCTCTGTTATAAATGTCATGCAAAGGTCATATCAAGATTCATGATGTAATAGTTTGTCTTTTGTAGTCATTTGATGAATCCCTTTTGGTCATATGATGTAATTTGTGCCCCCTCTATGCATGGGAAGGATGATGTAATACTTCAGTCATGTATTAGTATCTGGTGTATCCCCACTTGGTTGGGTGGATGAGTCAATATCGGTATATCCCCACTTGATTGGGAGATTAATGTATGTATGAGCCTTTGGTGATAGCAAGGTCACTATGATGTATAGAGTCATGTTCTTTCTTGTAGAACATATTTTTGCAGACCTTGCTTACACTCAGGGGGAGCATGAACATCACACTTTAGCAGAGCAAAGATTTCAGCATGTACTCAGAGGGATCATGGACAGATTGGTACACCTTGGCATATACAAAGGGGGAGCTCATTCAGAGATTTCACCAGGTACTCAGGGGGAGTATGGACAACGAAATGTTTATCAAGGAAAGAGAATATCTTGGTCTGCCCTTTGCCCTTGATGTCAAAGGGGGAGAGTGATTTGGTGTTGTTGCCATCAATTCCAAAGGGGGAGATTGCTGGCATTATGATGCATGTGTTGTACTTGATGGAAACCCACTTGTAGAAGAATAACTCACTTATATATAACTAGATAATATACAGAAGAGATATCTGATGTGATAGAATACATGGGATGCAGGACAGCTCAAAGGAATCAAATGACAATTCTCAGTATGACAAGTTAGCTTTGCCATTAAGTCCAAAGGGGGAGATTGTTGGAATTATGATACAAGTGTTGTCCTTGATGGCAAGATGACAAATTATAGTGCAGCAGGTCGGTAGAAAAGAATTGATGATCAAACTACAAAGAATGAAGAAAGAAGAGTATATATGCATGTTCACTATATACCAAGTCGTGTACATAGGCAGGTTATACGTAGGTTCACTATGTACCAAGTCGCATATATATGCAGGTTCGATATATACCAAGTAGGGTATACACGTAGGTTATACATGCAGTTTCTCTATATACAAAGACACGTATACATGCGGGATTGATGATCAAAAGTCGCGTATGCGTATGCATGCACTTTCATGCATGGAAAAGCATGTACATGTGGGAAAGCTTATTTTTGGCTCTGTGGTATTTAGACCTATGGTTTTGGTCCTTGGTATTGTGTCCGAAGTGTTGAACCTAGGTATTGGGTCCCTAGTATTAGTTCTCAATGGTTTTGCACCATGGTATTGAGTAAGGCCTAAGACTATAAAAGGAGAAGAATATCATTAGGCAAATGCATTGAGAAAGTCTTGAATATCTGATGAAGTATGAGATCTAGTATGCAGGTTATGGGTTCATGATGTTTTTCTTGATCTGAGCTAAGGAGGAATCTCAGTGGTAGATGGAGAACTAGATCTAAGGATAGATCAAGATCTAATGGCTTCGAATGAATCATCTCTCTATGGTTTGATCATGTTTATTCTAGATCTATATACTAACACATGTAATGTTCTAATCTGGGTATAACTTAAGTTTGAAATAGCTAATACTCATGAATGAATATTTACAAATGTATACGCTGGTTGACTATGATAGAAGCATGTACATACACATGTTGGATACATCTAATTAGCGTATACCATATGAGCTATGATGTTGAAGTTACAAGTGGTTCTGGTTGTTGATGACTGTTTACTAGTGTCAGTATTCTACATATTCAGTTTGGTTGATTGTGTTTAGCTTCAGTGTTGATGGATGAGATCTATAATAGATCAGGATCATAATGACTTATCTCTATGTGATCTGATGGACTAGATCTGGTTGCTAGCATATGTATTATCCTTGTATATGAAATGATCTAGGTATTTCTGAAGTCAGGAAGTGCAACAAAGTTATAATGACATATATGCTGGTTCGCTTTGGTGAAGTTACGTATACGCACTGGTTCAGCACTTCCAAGTAGTATTTGCACTCTGATGCATTATTTTTTATGATACAGTTAGATTTGAATGTTGTTGTAGAGTTCTGTGTTCTGCCCTGTGTTATAGTGACTGCAATTTGTTGACAAGGTTTCAGTGATTCACTATTGAGTGATTCAGAGATTGATGATGCTAGTGATTGATTGTGTGCTTCAATGATATTAATGGGCCCAGTATGAAAATTGGATGAAACGTGGCCTTGAGATTATGACGTTGTGTTCCATGAGTATCCAGTCTGAAAATTTATGAAACATGGTACCGAGAGGAAGAACAAGAAGGTTGTAGCCTTCTGTAGGTCAGCACCTATATCCTAGTACATCAGCTAGTACAAGAGATAAGGGGGTGGTAGCTCCCTTCCAGTAGCAGCTGGAAAATGAGTAAAGCTTGGAGCATTTCAGTAGGTCGGCACCTACGTACTAGTAAATGGATTAGCTAGTACAAGAGCTAAGGGGGTTGTAGCTCCCTTTCAGGAGAGTCTGAAGAACGAGAGAAGGTTGTAGCCTTCTGCAGGTAGAAGCCTGTGTACTGGTATAAGACTGCACCAGTATAGAACTATTGTAAAAAGAAGTTTCTTATTAAAAATAAGATTGAGATGACCTGCAGCAGGTGGTTTTCACCCACATTGGGTTTCCACCTTACATCATGATGTTCATGTGTGCTTCTTGTGTGTGTTGATCTATTCTATTTTACTGCTCCTGTTTACTGTTCATATGGTTAATAATGTTCTGATGCACTCATTAAGGATCAACTAACTGAATCATATGTTTACTGGATATACGCTTGTTGCATTACACACAGTTGTGTATACACGTGGTTTGCCTTAACTGAAGTATCGTATATGATTCTTAATATAGAAATAAAAAAGTTATATTGACTTGATAATACTGATTCACCCCCCTGTATTATTTCCAACAAATGTATTGAACCCTAACAAGTTTAACCCTTCATTAGAAAAGGCTTATCATCTCCTATATTAATTCCTAAATATGGATCTTAATCCTCTATAGATAGTTTAACACATATGAATATAATTATCTCAATATTTCAATATTAAAAGTCATTAAGTAGTTAAAAGATCAGCCATTTAAATACATTAATTATTTAAAAGCTTAGTTGTTTAATGAAAGAATATTTACTTTCACTACAATAAATGGGCACAAAAATTCTTCTAATATCAAGTCTGTGTGAATTTTATAAAACATTGTCATGAATATTTCTTACTTAAAAGCAATATTGGAGGTTCAACTTTATCTCTAAAATGGGTTACCATCCAAATCCTTAACATGAGGTACTTTTCTAAATTTACCAATTGCAATTGATGTTGAATACCACTCTCCAAACCATAGTATTTATATTCTAAAAAATCAAATTAAATAATTCTCTTAAACTATATATGCAACCTCCAATCTCCATCACAACAAAAGCATGTACAAAATATTACATTCCACTAAATTGAAAATAGTGTAAACTAATACTAGCAATCATGTCACTATTGTAAACTAAAACTACCAATCATGTTACAACAAAAAAATAGAGCCAAGCAAAGATAATATCATCCAAATATATCTAGCCTCCAACACAGAAACAAATGTATAAAATATTACATCCTAGGAAAATAAAGCGTGTAAACTAACACCACCATATTTAAACATAGGAATATCATAGGCAAAACCATGGGTTGTCAAAACTGGGAGCCCAAATATCCCCAATGGTAAACTAACTCTTGGAAATATATTCACTACTGAGAGGAGGGAGGTGAATTAGTAGTGAGTTACTTTAAACTTTTTCTCCAATTATTTAATATTTAAGCATGCATAAACTAAAAAACATAATTAGAGATTAGGGCATCACAAATAAAAATGCAACCATAAAATGAATCAACATATAAATGCAAGTGTTTCTGGTGGAAAACCCATCCTGGGAAAAAAACCACCCTACTGCTACTGCGTTGCTTAATTATTTTATTAATCATCAAGAAAATTACACATGGATAAGCTCACTCCAATGAGACTTGAAGAATTTATTCTTTCATAGTGTTTTGGTCCTTTCAAACAAGAACCTATTTATCTCTCGGATCTATGAACTACCATCCACTGAAGGCCACCACGATCAGTTGATCGCCGCCCCACTCCAATGGGACTATCCAACTCCTATTGGATGGAGAAAGCTATTCCTTCCACTAAATTCACCAAGTCATTGTCTACTCAAAGCCTCCAACCCTTCACTACCTCAATGTGAGCCTCCTTTCATCTATTTTCAAACTAGACTTTGAAAACTTGCTCAACATGAGCACTACAACAACATAGCAACAAAGCACAAATACATTTGCAGCAATAGCTACCATCAAAACTCCATACACAAATGTCCACACAAGGAGAAAGAAATCTCCTCAATCACTACTGCAAACATGCACCAATAACTCACGCACTTCATAAACACAATGGCTGAAATATGCTTGATCTTACTACTGCTACAACTACAAACTACTTCAAAAATTATGCATTAGAGAAACATGCATCTTTCAGGATCTTCTCCAAGATCTCGCACACACCACTGAACTAGAAAATAAATCAACCAAATACACTCAATGTCTTCCTCTATTTCAAATTCTTGAGATGATTAACTTAGTAAATGATACAAGCTATGGAGGACTCAATAACTCCTTTCACATGCTTCAGATTTTGTTTGGAAAGGCATCTTGACAAAATCAAGCACTAATTTCACTATCCCTTTTATATCTTCAAAATTCATCTGCTTCTAGAGAAACTATGACCTTTTCTGACCACAAACTCGAAACTTTCTATCAAGATATAACATAAAAACCAAATAAAACATTTAAGGAGTGCGAGAAACATGGACAAAACTCATTTACAAGCTCAGTCACTTGCATGAGACACTTTGCAAGCATCCAAGTTCTTAGTCGCTCTCATGAAACACTGTGCCAACGTCCATAGGCCCTACAGTTGCTCCCACAAGCCTTTATCCCTGCATCCAGGCCAAAGAACCTTCTTTTTCTCCTAATCTGGATAAAATTTTGAAAAAATGTTGATGAGAAGATAATTGGGTCCATTATACATAAAACCCATGTCTCATAATTTTGAAATTCATCTTTATTTGCCCAGAAATTCCAATCCAAAACTGTCACTTCTATCCAAACACCATACTCAACAACTGGGCCTAAAACTGAAGTAAAAGATATGTTCTTTAGTCTAGAACATTTGCCACCTAATCCATCATATTCTTTTCTCTTGTACACTCCTCAAAACCTCTATAACTAGTCTGCAACTAATGAATATGAAAGGAACAATTCTAAGACATGTTGGACATATTCTACCAACTTTAAGACAAAGACCAACACCTCCAACTCCTCAAGAAACAACCTCACTATATCTAAAACTTATAGTAGCATCTCTATCCTCTGTAGTAGCATCCTTAAGTCCTGTAGTGTCAACAACATTCCATACAACTACCTCCAACAATGGTGAAAGCACCTCCAATAGAAGTAGCCTACAACCATCACATGAGGCAACAAACCAATGTCTCCAAGACAAGTAGAGACATACGCAACAACTATAGAAACACTCCAAAAACCTTGTGCAACAACAACATATCCAAGCTACACCATGTCACCATGAGAAACTCACCATCCTAATACAACAACCTCATCTCCAACCAACACATCATGTCTGGAAACCATCTCCTTAGTAACCACAACCTCACCTCCAATAGGTCTAGTCATAGGATGGTGACATCAATGCCAGCTAACAATACCATCACTAATCATGCATCCATTACTCATGCATATGACAAGCATTAGCAAGAGATCGTTGACATCAATTCCAACACCATAATGCCAACATTGATTATTTTAATTTAATTTTATTTTAATTATATGTTTTATTTTTAATTTCTATGTAATTTGATCAAGTCAAAATGGTTATAGGACTGGACATCACAACATCTCTTCTATACTAGGTTGGAGAGTGGCACAAATTAAAACAATGGAGGGAGGTATTCACTTTGTATTTATTGCCTATAGCAATAAAATTTTAAAAATTAGTGTTAGGTCCTCTATACGAAAACAATGGAATGGTTAATAATATGTAATATTATATGATTAATTAGTGTTTACTTATTTGCTTGCCACAAATAAATTAATAAAGAAAAGGAAAAAAAAAAATCACCATGTTTTAGTTGCAAAAGTTGAGTATTAGAGAGAAAATCAAACTTTTTTACTATTAAAAAAACTTTTATTTAATGAATTTTAAAAATCAATTATATATTATATTTTTCAAATAAATAATAACTTAATAAAAATATTTAACAATGTGGAATATTATTTAATATTAATTTTATAATTTATTAAGTTTGAGGAAATGTTATTCAATTTGTAAAAACTTAATTTACATTATGAATTATTTCATGTTAATCAGGTTTATCTTAGGTTGTTGGAAGGAATGATTGTGATTATCACCACCAAAGTTAAATTCGTATAGGCGAAACATTGCCTCCAAGCATTGGTGTTCTATGGCCTTCAGTCCTATAGAGTACCTTATCCTTTCCCATAGGATGGAGGGTCGGGTTGCTTTCTACATGAAGAAAAGAAAATGTGTGAATTTGTCACCAATCGAATCAATAGTGTTTCCAACGTCTTCACAATATTTTGGATGGATAAACACCAGGTAGGGATCCAATGTCACCTTGGCCCAAGTCCTTCCTATTTAGGCCCAACACCTCCCAAGTAACCAACAAAGGGGTCCCTAGATAATCCCCAATAACTCTTGTATAAGACCAATGTGGAGTAAAAAAGGAGGTATTCACTTTGTACTTGTTTCCTAACTACAAAATTTTTCATTCTAGTAGCATAATTATAAACAGTAAAAGTTATTAGCCAAAACTAAAATAACACATAGCATATGACCTATGGATTTCGGTGTACTCTAAAAATAGTAACTATATATGCAAATGTCTTTAATTTAACTATTTGGTTGACGAGATATAGCTAAAAACAACTTATTGTCCTATATGGAAATATGTCAAGTCTGCATAAAATGCAATGATAACAACTTGAATTTATCAAGACAATCAACTAACTCATGTTAAAACACTCCTAGAGAGTTAATATAGGGGGTTGAATGGTGAGAGGTTATGTGGAGGCATTTTTGGTCCTCCCCTTCATTAATAATGACTAAAAACTTGATTTCCAAGTGGCTAGAAATTGAATTTTAGATTTTTAGGTTAATTAATAGTAATTTTAAGCACCTAGAAAAATATAGATTGAAATTATACAGAAAACTTATGGATGGAAATTGATTAAAATGACCGTAAATAATGAAAAATAAATTACCCTTTAAGTCATTTAACATAAAATGAAAGGTTATAGGGTAAGAGAACTTACTTGGATTTTTGTAGACCTTGTTGTAGGTTGTGGTAAATTATAGATGCAACAAATATAACATTGTAATCATGTATACCTACAACACATATAGTTAAATAAAAGTGTAAAATATAAAATAATATGAATTGTATCATATCTTGATTAGATGTAACAATTATCACACTTTTATCAATGTTTGAACTTGTTCAATAGATATAAAAATAAAATTCAGCAAGCATTTTTTGTTAAACTGATTGCAAAAATAAAAAAAGTTGAATTATTTTTAGATTTTATGGTTTTTTCAATAATATGTATGCCCTTGGAGTCTCACCACTTGCTGGAGTGTGATGTTGATATTCTCTCGAGTCATTATGGATGGCTTTGGTCCTTGAAGAAGTGATGCTCACTATTACTTAATCTTATTGAAGATTTTTTAATTCCTTTAAGAGTAGACTCTGACTACAAGTAAAAGACCTTTTGGTGGGAGTTTTTATGAAGGCCCTTATAAAAATAGCACAAAAATCCATTTGTAACAGAGGTCACTAGCGAAGGGTGACATGCATATGTTTTAGTGGATTTTTTTTGGATGTTGCATCCAAAATATCCAAATGCACTGGTGCTTTACTATCCATATAAGCAATGGTGTTGCATATAACATGGTGCACTATAGAAAATTTACTTTTATAAAGAAAAAAAAAAAAAAAAAAAAAAAATAAAAAAAAAAAAAAAAAAAAAAGCACAATGCATCGATGCTTTAATATTCAATAGAATTTCTTTCCTTCATGTAGTAAAATGACCCAGTGTGTACCACTAAGGGGCACCATTGTAGTTTTAAATTTCAGAAAAATGCGGTGTTATTTTCTAGCAATGCTCTGGTGCAATGAAGGTATCAAAACTCCCTGAGGAATTTTCTAAAGCGCACCACTAGGTAGTTTTTAATTTCTAAAAATAAAGCAGTACTATAGTATAATAAATCACATGTGTTGTACTTGTATATAAATACCCCAAGGTGTCTCATGAAAAGCACTGTGATATTTTTTAATTAAAAAAAATGATGCTTTTGGATATATTTTGCACTGGTGCCATTAGTGAAACACACCAGATGGGGGTTAAATAAAAAAAACCCTCCCGACCATCATTTTCATTTTTACCATCTATATTGTTGGAGATATATAAAGAATTGGTGCCACTCTGTAACGAAT
>APFE031170125.1:47921-61059 GCA_000404065.3 Pinus taeda
AAGAGAGTAAAAAAGAAAAAAAGGAAAGAGAATATCATATAAAAAAAAAAGTAGAAATAAATAAATAAATAAATTGTTGAAAAAAAAAGGAAGATAAAAGAAGTGAAAAAAAATGGAATCTCTAAGAAATGAACAAAAACAATTCCAAAGAGATATGAAACAAGAAATCACAATACTTAAGCAACAATATGCTGGACTTGTGGATATGCATTACAAAGAAATAATGGAAAAAGACGAATAAATTTCTCGTCTCAAGGACCACGTCGAAAAATTACTAGCACAAGTAAAGAAGACTAAAGTCTCAAAGAAAGAACTCAAGCAGCATTTATCAGAACAAGAAGAGGAAAATTTGCGTTTAAAGAACCTTAATAAAAATTTATTAGAACAAATTAGAGATCTAATCTAAAAGATGAAAAACTTAAAATTCAAAAAATTGAAAATAAGGTTGATGAATCAAAAACCAAAGAACTTTTACATCTGAGAAACCATAATCAAAGTCTACTCAATCAAACTAAGAAACTTAAGGAAGATAAGAAAGCATTAAAAGATAAGTTGGAACAAGTCACTCCAGAAGAAGTATCGAAATCTCTAGTCACAACAGTTCAATTTGAAAATAAGGGAATGAATACCAATCTAGTGAATATGACAATTCAAGAAGACAAGTCAGTTGAAGAAATGACACACGTAGATGTTGCAGTTCAGACAATGGACATCCCAAGTGAATGTTCCATAACCAATTCAACAACATCTTCGCCAAAAGAAAATCTAAAAACCTTATATTGACATCCAAATCATGACAATAGACAAATCAACCAATCTGTGTATCAGGACCATTCAAACCGTAGACAACAAATTAATGTTTCAAAGAATAATGACGTAACATCAATTCCATCTTATGCTGACAAGTCGTTACAAAATTCCAGTGATCAGAATACTATACAGAAGATTAATCTAGGATGGTCTGATTCCTTCTCAATGCGACAATTCTGTTTGTCACTAAGAAGATCATATCGACTTGTATTGACGAAGATGACTGTTCCAAGACAGAAAGACGTTCGAAGCCGAAAAGGAGATCAAGCCTTTTTTCATCGACAAGCTTTGAGGAAGGAGGCAATGTAACGAATAAAATATATAAATAATATAAATATAATGTAAATGATAATAATCATAATTAATTATTAGTTAAGTAGTAATTGGGTTGAAGAGACATGTCTAATAAGACATGACTCTTCATGAAGAGACACTTGAGTGATATATAAGAAAGCTGCTTGTTCTCATTGTAAATCATACTCATTTTACTATTCACATATTTAATATATTATTTATATCCTTAATGGATAATTTCATATTCCAAGTCTTTTGGAGTAATTAATCTTTAGAAGGAACTTTGTTCGCTTCACACTCTTTCCACATGCAAGTGCCCTAACGTCGATGCTTCTCTTTCTCATCATACTTTCGTATCATGCTCACTGTCTGAGTTTCCATTTTTCTCAAATGGTGTTAAAAAAAGAATTTCTCCATTACGTGTTCACAATATGTCTTTGATGACCAAATGTCCATGTAATGTCCATCTTTATTTCTAATTTAATTTTTTTGTGGATTAGAATTGAAAATTAGGTTAAATTTCCCAATGTTTTTGGAAAAACAAAAAATGATAGTATGATGTGCTCGATATGTTCGGCTTGCACTGATAGCAGTGCAGCTTGTAAATATACAAGGTGCACCACATTTTGGTGCATGAACATAATGCACTGTGGTTGTTGTGGTGCATTTTGTATATTGAAATACATTGGGGAAGAGATAAATTGTACGTCGATACGTCACACTTGGTGTATTTATATTTACTAAACACACCACAAAAATAATATTTAAAAATATAGTTATAGCTCGATGTGTTCAACAACCTGGACATTTCGTATTGGTACGAAAAGGTTATACATGCACATCGGTGCAAAAATGTGTCGTGCCTCTATCAAAATTTAAATTTGTGAACCAAAAATGGTGCATCATACTTATGTGTGAATCGATATCATTGTGGTTATTATTGGAAGCGCACTTGTGTTGGTGCATGACTATGTTTTGAGCACATCAATGATATCTTTTTTTTTAATTGAAAGTTATGTTTCCATATTTATAAATACATGTTTCATTTAATTTAAAAAAATGTATTTTATGTACAGATCTGATTTATTTTATATATAAATGATGTAGATATCTCAGTAAAGGGAGCAGTAGTAGGAGAAAGAGCAACAGGCAGACCCTTACAATATGGTCCAAAAATGGGAGGTTAGAGAGAGGGAAAGGGATTTATACCCTCACCCTATTACTGTGGTGGCCCAAGTGCTCTTAAGGAATATAAGCCTCCTCAAGTACTATAAGGAGATGACATCCTTAAAGGTGCACTCTATCTTATTGGTGCACCTAATCTACCAATGGAGTGCTGAGGAGCAAGATTTCCATGTCAATCCTAGGTTGTGGTATAGGCCCACTGAGGAGGACATATACTTTATCATTGCATATCCATGAGAGGAGAGGATTTCCTTAGTTCCCTAATGTCCCCCATTGGTTTTTAACTGAGACTCAACTTGCCTACACTCAGACATATGTCAAGGCTCATGTAGTCCATCCATCATATTTTTAAGTCTGTGGTGGAGAACTACATATTTATTCTTTTTATATGGAGGAGGTTAGGTGTCTATCATTTTTAATCATCACCATTACATACTTTAGTAATGATGGGAAGCACATTAGTTGGCATATTTTTTATTATGTTCATTCTTTGATTTAGGTGCCACATTGTATTAGATGGTCTGCCATTTTTTAAGGTAGTTTTGCATGGATTTAAATAGATGACGTGCATTGAGATATGAGAAGGTGACCTTAACTTTCACTTCTAAGATTTTTTTTAAAATTATTTGAGAGGTTTCCAAAGACAAGACCTACATATGACCGTCACCCTCCTTAGCGGTCACTGAGGTATGGATGCGAATGTGGGAGAAGATGATGCCCAGAGGGGCCTACCAAAGTATATAGCTATGATTTCTTCGAAGGCATTGGTGCTACTGGCCAATGAGGATTCCCATGTGTTTCTCACATAGGCATTTCCATACAAGGGAATTGAAATGAGACAATGTCCCAACATCCTCTTCACATCGGCTAAGCCTTGATATGATAGAGGTAATATTACAGTTTTATTTAAATTAATCTAGTTTCATTTTATTGTTTTAATGAAGTAGAATAAAATGTACTCTTTTATGTTCTTTAACTTATTTTATTAAATTGTTTAATGAAATTGTCTAATTATTTGTTTATTATATATTTTGTATATGTTGGCTCATTTGATGGGGACATCCCTCCCCCCACCACTAGATGAATTAGATGAGGAGATGGGTGAGGCCCAAGAGGGTGAGGCACATCCTCAGGATGGCATGGGTGTCTTGGGTCATAATGCTAGTCTGCAATTTTGGATTGACTATTGCGACAAATTGGCCATAGTTTCAGTTTGGAAGGGAGTCCACCCTGGGAGGCCTTGAGATTTCAGAGCAAGTTTGATGTTCGTGGATCTCTATAGGGATTTTCCATGCGAGATGATGTCTCTTATAAGAAATACCATTAGAGATAGTAGGGAATTGTCAACAATGAGGGATGTAGGGCATCATGCAATGCCAGATACTTCAAATGAGGGTGGTGATCATGATTCTTTTGGTAGTACCATCCCATCGGGTCATGGCCATCAAGGTGTTAGTGATCCTTTTGGTAATACATCTCCTCATTAGTTACCTAATGATGAGATGTTGTAGATAGAGGATGTGACTTATGTTTCCCCCAACATAGCATACCAGCCACTTCCTCCTCCACCTTGTAGTTCAACATACCATGTTGAGGTAGTAATTGACCATCCATCATCTTCTACTATAGACTAGCCACCTCCTCCTCCACCTCAGTTGAGTTTGATAGATGTTGGTCATGAAGTAGTTAACCATCCATCATATTATATTGTAGACGAAGATGACACTACTACATGTGTTGTATCATATATTTGATTGCACTTATTTGACTTTATGTAGTTTTTTTTTTTGAGAAAAAATCACAACTTTCTATTAATAAAGATAAAACGTTACATAAGAATATGCACAAGCACATTCAAGTTTTTATACTTCAAGACCATTTGAATGTGCTAGAAGCACTCATGGTAGTTAGACTACCAAAAAAAATAGCTACCCAAAGAAACTAGTTTTTTTACCTTTTTTCTTTTGAATGTTTTTCTATACCCCATAAGATGGAGTGGCCTTTACAATTGTCAAACCTTCTCCTTCGAGAATTGTTGGCGCTTCCTTATCATAGTCTAATATTTTAGAAACATGTGTTCTTTTTAATCCAATTGAAACTTTGTTATTTATCTTTCCCTCATGTTGAGTTCTAGGAGAGAGGATCACTGCTAAGTCATTTGGTTCCTCTATATGTGTGTCTGATTCCTTTTGTTTCTCTTCTCCTTCCTTCATTTTGGGATCTTGTTGATTCTGTGCCTCTGGTTGTTGTTTTCTCTTGTCCATTTCTTCATATTCATAATGAGAAGAGTGTAGTTCAGGAAATTACCATCCTTTTGGCTTTTGAGGTCTTTTTTTATTTGTTTCTTCACTTGAGGACATGTAGTTTGCAAGTTCCCTCTCTGATGGCAGATACGACACCTGAAAATAGTATTTTCGAATCCAACCATTAAGGCAACTTAAAATCTTGGTGAGTAATATGGACATGGTTTTGAACACCTTTTCTTAATTCTATCTCCACACATATGTGGGTAAAGTAAAGATGCCTTTCTCCATTCTTTCTCAATCCATCTTTAGGTAATATCCCTAGTGAATTTCCAATGTCTTCTAAGACTTGGTGGTGCCATAAAGGAAGAGGAATATTATGTAACCTTACCCATACTAGAATTTTCATAACCACCATTGTATTGGAATCTAAGTTGGGAAACCATGGATTTACAAAAAGGCCCTCCCTTCCCAAAACAAATGGTCCTTCGTTAATGAAAAAATCAATGTCTGATTTTCAAATTGTACCATAAAAAATCCCTTCACACACAAGTAAATATTACAATTTTTTGTCCAGTTGAAGTAGATACATTGATGGAGATATTCATATTTGGGCCAAAAACCATTGAATAAACATATGATAGTTTTTTCCTATAGCACAGAGAAAACACCACTCACCTTCGATAATTTTATTGTTAGATATGGAGCTTTCTCCATCTTCTAAAAAAGGTAAGGGCCTAAGATTGTTATATTTGGGAGTTTTCTTTTTGATGTGGCTTCTTTCCCTATCAATGTATCCATAAATGAAACTAGGCCCTTATTAGCAAAATAAGATACAGTTGGGATGCTCACTCCTAGGGTTCCACCTTACAATATTAAATTTAGGATAACCACTGAGTTCCTTGAATTCCATAATATTCTAGCTTCCTGCCATCCTGCAATAACTTTCCTTCAAAAAGAAGGCTTTGTAAGAATGTTGGAATACCTTATGTTTTTTACACTCTACTTGAAATCTTGTTTTAGATCAAGATTGATTTCCCACTAAGATTTTTCATAAAAACCCAGAAAAAATGCCTTACAGTCTAGATCTGGGAACTGAAGGCTCCCCTTTACTTGTCACTCATATATATCTAATTGAGATAAACCGATATGGCAACTGATCATGAGTGGGAATAATTGTATATCATGAAACATATCACCAATACCACCTCCACAAGTTTGATGCCAAATGATCTATCCTTCAATCAAGTTGAAAAAGCTTCGATATTAATTTAAAAGACCTTGACGACATGGATCTGCCCACATAAAGAGAGATTGGAACAAGGCCTCACTTAAAAGAGGATAAAATCTAGATCTGGCTTGATAGGAGCAAGATCTACATTTTGAAGAGACATATCTGGAGAATGTTATGCAACCAGCTCACAAAATAGAAGAAAGAGATAGATCAACAATTTCAAAAGTAGCCTCTTCGAGGGGGAAACCTCCTTTACATTATACAAAATGAACAATTCATTAATTATTCAAATGAAAAGACCTCCTTTATATATATAGGAGTCTAAGGGGTCACAATATAATTAAAGTCGACATAACAATAATAATGTAAGAGCACAACAATAATAATAGTGGGCTTCTATGGGTCACAATAATAATAGTATGGGGACAACATGGGCACAACAATAACCATAAAGGGCTACATTGACAATAATAATAAGGGAATACACTAGTATTATAGGGACCTAACATGCCTCTCTCCTTCAAAAACGTGTTGTCCTTAACACTTGAGTAGTTTTGGATGCTTATGTATAAGACTCTCATCCTCCCATGTGTAATATTCAGCCGATAAGTTCTTCCACTTGACGATATACTTTGAAATTGATCAATTTCGTAGCTATCGAGTTCTTGTTTCTATGATTGCTTCATGATCCAATATGACTTTTCCTTCCTCGTCAAGTTCTGGCAATATTGTTTGAACTGGGAGCTTGTCACATATAACCTTCTTTAAGCATGAAACATGGAAAACTAGGTGCACTCAAGAATATGTAGGAAGTTCTAATTTGTATGCCATAGTACCAATCTTTTGCAACACCTTGTATGGATCATAATACTTTGGTGATAATTTATTATCCTTCATAGCTTGCTTGATGGACATTTGCTTGTATGGTTTTAGTCATAGAAATACCCAGTCACCTACATAAAAACTTCTTTCGCTATGATGTTGATCTTCTGGTTGTTTCATTCTATTCTGCGCAAAAGTGACATTATCCTTTAAGAATTGGAGAACTTTTTGTTGACGTTCGATGTGATATTCCATTGCTTGAACATTAGAATTTTATCTTAAATATATCTATAAAGTGCCATAATATCAAGTTATCCATGGTTGAATATGTGTTGAATATTCCAATGGGTGGTGTTGACGTTGTACTAGGAGTCCAATGGCTACAATCTTTGCATACAATGGATTTTAATTTTCAAGAACTTTTCTTGAAATTTTTTTTAGAAGGAAAGGAATTTTAATTAAGGGGTATCGTAGGGGAATTGAGAAAGATGATCAACTCTACTGGCATGACAAAGCATCTAAATAAATAACAATGAGGTTTAATTGTACAATTATGTTCACTAGATGTTCCCACATCGAAATCATCTATTTTTCTAGATCTCCAAAAATACTTGGACAATCATTCAAAGGTATTTGAGTCTCCCAAAGGCCTCCCACCTATTCGTGATCATGATCATGTTATTCATTTGATTCTAGGAAGTGCTCTGATACCAATTGCTATGCAACCAACTCACAAAATAGAAGAAAGAGATATGTCAATGACTTCAAAACTAGCCTCTTCAAGGGGGAATCTCCTTAACATTAGATAAAAAGAACAATTCATGAATTATACAAATGACAAGACCTCCTTTCTATATATAGGAGTCTAAGGGGTAATAATATAATCAGAGCCGACATAACAATAATAATGTAAGGGAATAACAATAATAGTAGTGGGCTTTTATGGGGCACAATAATAATAATATGGGGAAAACATGGGCACAACAATAACCATAAGGGGTTACATTGACAATAATAATAAGGGAATATACTAGTATTATAGGGACCTAACATGCCACTCCCCTTCAGAAACATGTTTTCCTCAATGGTTGAGTAGTTATGGATGCTTATGTATAAAATTCTCATCCTCCCATGTGGAATTCAGCAGGTAAGTTCTTTTGCTTGATGATATACTCTGAAATTGATCGATCTTATAGTTGTCGAGTTCTTATTTCTGTGACTGCTTCATGTTCCAATATGATTTTTACTTACTCGTAAAGTTCTAGAAATATTGTTTGAACTGGGAGCTTTTCACCTATAACCTTATTTAAGCATGAAACATGGAAAACTAGGTGCACTCAGGAAGTTGTAGTAAGTTCCAATTTGTATGCCATATTACCAATCTTTTGCAACACTTTGTATGGACCATAATACTTTGGTGATAATTTATTATCCTTCTTAGATTGCTTTAGGGATTTTTGTTTGTATGGTTGTAGGCGTAGAAATACCCAGTCACCTACATCAAAATTCTTTCGCTATGATGTTGATCTTCCTATTGTTTCATTCTATTCTATGCCAAAGTGAGGTTATCCTTTAAGAGTTGTAGAACTTTTTGTTGATGCTCGATGTGATATTCCATTACTTGGACATTAGAATTTTCTCTTAAATATGATGTGATAGATAGTGGATGATATCCATAAAGTTCCATAATATCAAGCTATCCATGGGCGAATATGTGTTTAATAGTCTAATTCTTTCCATTCTAATGGGTGGTGTTGATGTTGTACTGGGAGTCCAATGGCTACAATCTTTGTGTATGATAACTTTTAATTTTCAAGAACTTTTCTTCAAAAAAATTTTGAAAGGAAAGGAAGTTGAATTAAAGGGTATCACAGGGAAACTAGGAAAGATGATCAACTCTAATGGCATGAAAAATCTTCTAGAGGAAGAACAACGAGGCATAATTTCACAATTATGTTCACTGGATGTTCCCACATAGAAATCAGCTATTTCTCCAGATCTCCAAAAAGACTTGGAAAATCATTCCAAGGTATTTGAGTCTCCCAAAGTCCTCCCACCTATCCATGACCATGATCATGCTATTCATTTGCTTCCAGGAATTGATCTGATACTGATTATTATAACTAGCTCACAAAATAGAAGAAAGAGATAGATCAATGACTTCACAGGTAGCCTCTTCGAGGGGGAAACCTCCTTTACATTACACAAAATGATCAATTCATGAATTATACAAATGACAAGACTTTGTTTCCGTATATAGGAGTCTAAGGGATCAAAAAATAATCAGAGCCAACGTAACAATAATAATGTAAATGCACAAGAATAAGAATAGTGGGCATCTATGGGGCACAATAATGACAGTATGGGGACAACATCGGCACAAAAATAACAATAAGGGGCTACAATGACAATAATAATAAGGGAATACACTAGTATTATAGGGACCTAACAGAGAAAGATAATTCAAATTTGTTGCTCAGGAGGGAGAGAATAAAGACATATCTAGTCAAAACCTTGAAATTCCTACCGCATGGCATATTATTTCCAGTAAGAAATTGCTTGATGTGAGAGACCTTACAATTAAGTTTTTACAATCTTTCCTGCCACAATAACAACTTATAATCATAACCCAAACTGCTCTCATGGATTGATATATTTCTATGGATATCTAGTAGATTGGTAGACTCCTTTGTCGGAACTCTCATAGGCCAAACAAATATTTAAAATGTTCTGCAACTTCTTGGAAAAACAAAACCCTAGTGCTCAACGCCATCGCTCCCACCACTTGATGTAGTTATTTTACTTGTAAAATATATATATAATATATATAATATATATATATATATATAATAGCATTTTTCTAAGTTTATGTACTTAATTTACATGTTGGTGTTGATGTATATATTGTTAGGTCATGTTATATATGTTAATTTGTATTAATTTTAGGAAGTGTGTGTTGCAGATGTTAGATTACAAGGTTTGTTTTTTATTATATGTGATCACGTTCATGCTTCCCTATTAGGTTATTAGATTTGTGTGCTAGCTATTGACATTTGTATGTGCTAGAGTTGTGTATAATTAGATTATGGTAGTGTATTCAAATGTGTATATTAGATGATGTTTAAGTTTGTTAGATGGTTATCATCGTGATGTTTATTTTCATGAAATAATATTTATTATAAATTATGTATTGGTGAACTTGTATCAAACTTTATATATGAAATTGCATGCAAAACGACTTAGTTTAAAAAAATGCAAAGATATTTTTATAAATTACAAATTTTAGTATGGTTCAAACTATGATTGTAAAATTACAATAACTATTTTTCTATTTCTTAGATAGTTCATGATATCAAGCTAACTTAATTAGTAAAATATTCAATATTCACATGGGAAAAAATAATTTAAAGGTAAAATAAGTTTAGTTAGTTATTAATAGGACAAAAATGTTCTAACTCATTCAATTTTTAATATAAAATATTATTAATAATAAATTATTCAAAAATACAATTTAACTAATTCAATATTGGTTTATAAAATTCAATCTATTGTTAAATTTAATAAACTTAAGTCATAATTTTTTATAACATGTAACCTAGATCCATCTTAACTTTGGATCTACCAAGCACCGAGAGGGATCAAATATCTTAATATGCAAACATATTTTAGAGTGAAATGATATTTGATCCCTCTAGGTGCTTAGTAGATCTATAGTTAATATGAATCTAGGCTAGTATAATATATATGTAGTTGAAATTGAAATATTTTATTTATAGTTCACATTCTCCAAATTAAAATGTCAAGAGAGGGAGAAACATCAGAAGTAGGAGAAAATGGGGGACCCATAAAATACAGAACGACCATGGGAGGCCAAATAGAGGGAGAACACCTATTTTTTCTTCCTACAATACACACTCTAGGTGTCTTACCTAGATCACAGAGGTACCTACTACAAACCGCCATGGTGCCATGGATTTCAGAAATGAAATCGTGAAAATTTTATACTTTGTTAAATGTTGTCAGTTAAAATGGTAAAATAAGAGTGAAATTAGAAGGTAGCGGTATAAAGAAAAGATAGCAGATTAGGGTGTACTGTGTCTTATCAATCACACACCAAACACCATGAAAACTTGCAGGCATGTCTTTCACACTATTGTCGTATCATACAATTGATGTCCTTCAAATAAGCAACGTGATGTATATGGCTTAGTCTCATGAATTTCAATGACATGTTATTCATTTTTAAACTCATCATACAGTTATCACTACATGATGATTTATATTTATTTTGAGCTAAACAAGAAGAAAAAACATGTGACTAAACTAATATGTATCTAATTGGAGACTAAATCTTCAATGTTATTTCTAAATTTTCAATTTTGTTTGCATTTTCCTATTTGAGAAGGGTTGTGACATTGAATCCTTACTATCATAGATAATGTACATAATAGTACTATAAAAATGTTTCCATTGCAAAAAAATGTGTAAAAGCATTTGTGAATCTTACCAATTATATTATAAAATGGCAACAAGATGAATAAAAAAACAATATAATTAGCAAAATAATGAAAACAAAAACATACAAAAATAGTATAAATGATGAAATAAAATAAGTACATATCACTCTCCATTACCATCATCTTGATTATCTTCTTAGCCAGACATGATAACATTGTTGTTCTCAAAAATATATTTTGATCTATGGTCATGTATTAATATGAACCACCAACACCTATCCAACACATGTACGTAAAAAAAAACCTGGTTGCAGTGTTTTGGGAAAACATAAGGCTCCCTAGTTTCATGCCACATGTTTCTAGAGTTGATAGATATTAGCATACTATTGCGATCTTCCTTTACATTATTTCAATCAAAGGTGTCCCACCACTTGCACCTAAAAATAACACATTGGAATGATAAGAATTCCACTTGAATGATCTCTTATATCTTTCAAACATTATCTAATGTCCCCTGTATTAGGTTTTGATCACGGTAGCTAGCACAACTAGATTAGTCGAATTTTACTTCCACTCCACAGTCTTGTGTCAAGCATCCATCATCGACATTCTTCATGTGAAAATGATGTCCATATTCCCACATAGATGGGAAAAAATGAACCTATAAAAAAGTGAAAAAATCTTAGTGTCATGTGTCTAATAACTCAAACATAATTAAAAATATAAAATTTATATAGATTTTACAATTCAAAGATGCAATATGAAGTTAAAATGGTACAAAAAGATATTATAGTTACCAATTTGTTGCACCCAATCCCTATGTCTAGTGTATCCTCCTCAACATGCAAGTAACAACTAGATGCACCATATTTCTCTCTGACTTGATCAACAACCCCATTGTTATGGAATTTCATTCACATGTTTTATTTAAATGATAAAGATAAGGAATTCCTTTTCCATTCAATTGTTTGAATTATTTCTTGTCACTATCCCATTTCCTCTTCTCATTATACAATGTGACCCATGATTGTGTCACTTCCATATTGTAAAGAATGAATTTGTTGATGGCTTATATTTCTGAACTCGCTAATGAAATCAAAACAACATATATATATATCAAAATCCTTGTGTGTGTAGCTAGATGTACCATCTTATCTTCCAAATGTTTTACCTTTATTCATCTACCTCTGCTAATAGTCTTCCAATATTTCTACTGAGCAATATTTTTATTATACATGTATTATAACTTCTCGGATATGGTGTTAGTTTTATGCACCTACCAGTGCATCAAGTGTGTCACTTGCTAGTTTAGGTCTAAATGTCAATGTACAGGATGTTGTCGTCATGTAGTGACATCTGATGTACTTGGTAATCTGACATAGACATAACATTATATACCTTTGATTGCAATACCACCTTTATGAATATTCCCTTTTCATAATATAAGGTGATCTTGAGTTGTGTGGGAGGAAGGAGTTTGTTTGATGTTATTCTTATGTTCCTTTTTCATTTCCATGGAGGCTTGTTTCGAAATTTCTGCATATTTCTCTATTATCAACATATGTTAAGGCTTGAACACTTCTCCTATTTCTGTTGCTTCCAACTTTAACATAGTATAAGGTCATGTATCCATGGTAAACACATGTTTAGAGGGTGTGTATAGTATGTATGATATCAAAATATAAATTAATATGAATTTCATGTAGGTTTTAACCCCGTATAGAAATTACCTGCATACGAATTCTAAATCACAGGAAAAATAAAAATGCGAGAGCATAACACATAAAACACGTATACATAGAGATTTCCCACTGGATACCAAAACCGAGACTACCAGCTTGATTCATTATGTTCCTTTCAATGTTACAATACATATTTATACATGCCGAAGCATCCAATACCATGGACTAAAAACCATTGCGTCCAAAAAACATGTGCGAAAATCATGCACAAAACCATAGGTGGGTCCGTCCAACCTAACATAGGGTCCAAAACCAAAATTTTCCTGGGCGTTACCACGAACCCCATAAAGTGGGGTTATGGGTACCCCTCAAACCCCCTGTTAACTATGTGGAAAGAATATAACACAACCC
>APFE031170130.1:0-16125 GCA_000404065.3 Pinus taeda
TGGGCATATACAGCCCTACACATTTAAGCCCCTACCATTTAATGCCCTATAGGATTCGCTCTATGCAAACCCATCAGAATCTATACGAATTCTTCGTATGGATGCACTTGATGAGTCAAATCTTCAGATGCGGCAAGTCTGCCCTTATTCCGGCGTAGTAAGTCTGCCTTCAATCTGGAAGAATATCAATGCCGGTAGCAGCAGTGTACAGAATACGGAGTGGGGAAAATCTGTCCTTCCACATTTTGGGGGAAAATATCAATTAGAGTAGCCAGCGGACAGCTACCAAACCAGAATGCATTCGCTTGAACACAGATCGCAGGTTTCTCCTTAGAGATCACAGGTTCACAGTGAAAACAAGTAAATTAATTTTAAACTTTAATGTATTCAAAGTAATTTCCTTCTCTGAAGTTCTTATCCAGAAGATATTTTAGATTTCTTCGAACGAAAGTAACGTTTATAAACATGAATCATGACTGCTTGTAAACAAATCTCAAATGTGGAATTAAAAAGTCCAACGAATTAATAATTAAATAGAAGAAACTCTAGGTTTTCAGTGTACAGGGCATGCTGAAATTCAGAACTGAGCTTATTACAGAGCCATAAAGAAGCTGTGAAGACGCTATTAAAAAGGCTCAGCTACTATTCATGCCATGCCAGCAATATACAAACAGAAGATAAATATACAGAGATACAAATATCTGGTAATCATTACATTTCATAAATATCCTAAATATAGCCCCTTCTGTTGTAGAAGGAAAAATATTTATACTGAGGTTGTATACGGTACTCATCCCTCCTTTGATTGACATTAAGGAAATGTCATATGAGAAGTTGAAAAACATCCTTGATAAGTATCCACCATCAGCTCCTAATGCCATTCTTGAGCCAGGCATGTAAGATAAATGGCATAAAAGTATTGCTGAAAGCATCAAGTCACAGCTTCCATTGGTAGAGTGTGTCCATTATAGTAGCCAATTGCTTGTCTTGCCATGTTTATCAATGACCATTATAGAAGCCAATTGCATGTCTTGGCATGTTTATCAACGACTTGATAAACATTAGAGACTGAAAAATAATCTCGACCAGTGGCGGTGACTCTACTGCTCTAGCTGGACCAGTACCTTAATGTCCTCTGTTAGTCTTTCATGCTGCTCTCTGCTTATTCATGCATCCCCTGACATACTTAAGGAATGGTAAACCACCTGCAATCGGAAATGACAACATACTTAATTTTCGTAGGGACGTGTATTAGCACAAGACTGTCAAAGACAAAAGAAAGGAAAAATATATGTATCAATCTTGCATTCATAAAGAGAGGAAGCATGTGCAAAAAGTATTAATTGAATGAAATTAAACATTTCATGATGCATCACACTGGAAAGCAGAGCAGAACCAAATATTGCATAATGGATGTCCAAATATGTATCAATTTTGCATTCATAAAGAGCGGAAGCATGTGCAAAAGGTATTAGTTGAAATTAAACATTTCATGATACATCACACTGGAAAGCAGAGCAGACAAACAGGCAGATATAGAATTTGGAAGGCGTGGGTGAATCAAATATGTATCAATCTTGCATTCATAAAGAGTGGAAGCATGTACGAAAGGTATTAATTGAAATCAAACATTTCATGATACATCACACTGGAAAGCAGAGCAGACAAATAGGCAGATATAGAATTTGGAAGGCATGGATGAATCAAATCTTGCATCATGGATGTCCAAATATATAAAGAGCGAAAGCATGTGCACAAGGTATTAATTGAAATTAACCATTTCATGATGTTGCATCACACTGAAAAGCAGAACAAGCAAACAAGCAGAAATAGATTTTGGAAAGCATGAATCTGTTTGACAGTAATCCCAATATTAAAATAAAAATCAGCATTGCATAAGGAAAGCAAAAGCATTGAAGGCATTTGATCAATCCATGATGATGATGGACTCTCAATAAGCAGACAAACTCATGGTTGAAGAAAGAATCTAAAAAACATCTAAAAGGTTTGGCACCAAAACTAGAAAACTTAACAGGCATACATGGATTGAGCTATATACCTGAGCTATTATTTAGATTCTCTTTTTTTAGGAGTGTTGCATTTTCATGTCCAAACGACCAGCTTCTTCTCAGAAATCTATTTGACTTCTTCAGCATTGCATCATGCCCCTCTTTTTCACTGACAGGTTGGTTCTCTTTTCCCTCCAATTGCTGATCTTTCCTTTTCGTGGAAAATTGTGTGTCCGTTGCACCTGCTGTGTCAAATCTATTGCCAATGCTATTGGAATTAGCAATGTTGTCAATAGCTTTTAGAGGTCTCTGTTTAGGGCAGCTAATGGAGCGGCCACATTCAAGAACACTGCTTTGATACGGCATTTCATCCAGAGGAGAATTAGCAGCTCTTAGGTTTGATGACTTAATGGAGCTGTCTTTGGTAGATGCAAAAGGCATTGTTGCTCCCCAACCCGGAGGCAAAGGGAGATCCCTTCCTGATCCCGCTCCCTTGATTTGCATGATTTTGTCAGGAACATCCTTCTCTCTGGGATATGGTTCCGCCTTTTTCTCCATATCATAATGGACATTTGGTGTCATACTATAGCTCCTCCTCCTGGAAGGCAATTTTGATATGAGAGAAGGTAAAGACTGGATGGTTGATGCAACCTGCTGCTTAGGCAGCAGCGGAATATTGTAAGTGACAGGAGATGATTCAGAACAGAATGACCTTCTACGGAAACAAACTGGTTGCCTTGCAGATGCAACATGTTTAGAGCACTTGCTTTTGAAGGGGGAAGAGAACCTGGGAAATTTAGAGGGTGAGACACGTTTAGGACTTTTGTTCTTGAAGGGAGAAAAGAACTTGGTGTATTTGGGGGATAAGGCATGCTTAGGAGTTTTGTTTCTGAAGGGAGAAGAGATTTTGGGGAATTTGGAGGGTGTAACATCTTTCAGACTCTCTTTTACCAGAGGAGATGAGAACCTGTGGAATTTAGAACTTTTCTGACTTGTAGAAGAGCATGGAGTATTTCTAGAAGGATTAGAAGCAGCAGAAGTTTTAACCCTAGGAGACTGTCGAACTGTCCTAACAGGTGTTCTAATCATCACTTTCGATGGAGGGGAAAGTTTCTTTATCTTTGGGTCATTTAGGTTGAACGGAGGTTTAAGAGTATCTATCTTTTGAGGAACTGATCCGTTTTCCTTGCACAGAGGAGAAGACCGTCTGAATTTTGGCGTACTAAATCCCTTTAGAGAAGGCAATGATTTCCTCCTTTCCATCGAGGTAGCAGCAGAACAGGCTGTGCATCTGGTCCTCCGACAACACCTTGCAGAACTATTCTGGCAATCAGAAGGTGAGGGAACAAAAGTTGGATTGGGAAACATGATTGCCTTATTGGACTTATGATGCGTAATCCGTGGTTTCTGTGCTGGTTTAATCTGGTCAACTTTTACCAGAAGCTTTGGAGTAGCACCTATCTGTTTTTCTATACTTCTTGCAGGAGAAGTCCCTATACTCCTTGCAGGAGAAGTGCAGCAAGGAACCAGTGCTGATGCAAGAGCTCTTGCACTCTTCCCACACTCATTTGTATGATTAGAAGCACGGAAGCTCATCTGGCATTGAACTTTTGAACTTGCTTGAGACAGTTCAGCCCTTGCTCTTGCACGAACCTGTTGTTTTTCTGCCTTTCTACGAAATTCTAAGGAGGATGCAGCCCCTTCATAACATAACGCCTTCACCTTTTTTTCAGGGGTTACCATTCTAAATTTGTACACAACCTTCTGGGATTTTTTTTTGACAGGTTTCTTTTCTTCATTGCCTAGATTTAACCTGCCCATATTGTCATAGAACCTTTTGCCATCAAAACCCTCCTCCTGTAAATGCCCAATCAACGATAGCCGTTTCCCAGGTGGAGTTGCCAAAGATGATTGTGTGGCTTTGATATTTCGAAGTTCTGCATTGCTGAGTGCATAATGTCGATGTTTAAGTTTCCTATATCCTTGTGCATTGCATCTAACATCCTTTCCACTCACCGAACCCACTTTGCAATCGTTTTTGGTATCTGTTTTTGTGATCTCTTTAAATAAATTGGTCCCATTATATACACTTTGTGGTGTTTTAGGATCCTGCACTAAATTATTCCCCATTGAATTAGAAACAATATTAGCAACCTCCTTGGCAAAATTACTGGCTTCCAAGATCTCTCCCACAGCTTGTTGGACAATTGCTGCTGGCAAGGACCACCTTCTCCAGTGCCCTGGTGCAAAGTCAATAATTGGTAACTCATTTTGCAAAATCAATACTTTGTCACATATACTTGTTTTCTATTCAAAAATAAAAATGAAAGAGAGGAGCATCAGATAAACCACACAGAGCTAAACCCATATGTCTCTGGTCTGAATGAAATGTATCACAAAGGAAACTTGACCAATAAAACAAAACACAAATATGGGTACCAGGAGAAATGTTGCTGTCGAGTTGAGTTGGATTGGCCGTCTGATCATATTTATTATCTGTAACAGTAATGAAAAACAAAAAATAATTCTTTAGACATGCATGAAAATATATTTAGATGGGGAACTCTAGTGCATGCAAACAACATTAAAAAGCTCCATTCTACCTCCGGATCCATTGCTGTCACTAGCAGTTTCCTTTGCTGATGGCTGTGTCCTGGACAAAATCATATCAGTCAGCCTCAGATCCTACAGAGCATCCCACATTTTTGTAGCTACTGTTATCAATGGCTAAAAGACAAGCTTAACCTCAATTATCCTGGCAGATAGCCATTGAGTTTCTACAAATACCTCACCTTAAAGACTCCTGTTTGCACCTCAAGCTCATCCGCATATATCCTCTGGTACTACGAGGGCTTAAATTCACTCCCAAATGAACCTTCGAGCCTGTAACTGTACATTGAATTTCTTGCAATCGTGCCATTGCTCGATCAACCTTCACAGATAAATGAAAACAGTATGAATTTGGCATGATGTTTCTTCTTATCACCATGTGGCAAAGATTCCCATCCCCAATCTGAAAATGTTACTGTAAGCCAGCCCCCTTGTGCTAAGAAGCCATGGATGGGGAATCTATTCTGCCAAAATCGCAGTTTACAACACTCAAGGAAGATCGCTAAGAAGTCATGGGTGGGGTATCTATTCTGCCGCAGTTGCAGCTTACAACATTCAAGAACATTCCTTTCAGTTAAGAAGCTGCAGGTGGGTTATCTATTCCACTAAAGTTGCCCAGGGCCTGCACGTAACCCAACTGCTTGGAACAGCCCACCAGCTAGGTTGAGATGGCCCCACAAAGAAAGAAATATGTCTCTGGGGGATTTGAGCCTACCCCTGTTTAACTGTCAAACCAAAACCCATTGACAAAGGAAAAAAATGGAAGTTCGAACACAATGCCATAAAACAAACCAAAACTGGCAGCTTCACAGAACAGAGATATCACAACCATTGTTAAACTCCCAATTTGTGTACGACAACGCATCAGAATAGGCTTATATTTACAGCTCTGGCATAAAAGTCCTAGATTCAGCTTTTGCACAGAAGCATAAAAAAGCAGGAAATCTCAAAATTTGGTAACAAGCATATCAAAAATAAACTAAAAATCCAATGCTTTTCTAGACAAAACAATCAAAGTAAACCGCAATTCCCAGATTCTAAACATAAATTACATTTGTAGCCACCAGCCCATCTCACAAAATCCCCAAAATCAGAACTTTGGTACATACCTTTCTAACAGTCTCCCTGAGGAGTTGAGATCGCTCATGCGTTTTGCTAAACGCTTGGCGTTCATCCTTGGGTGGACTTCTAGCGACCATCCTTTCCTTTCCTTCGTGGCGCCTCCCCTCAAACCCTGGGTGATCTTGCCCAAACACTCACAGGCTTAACAAATTATAATTATCATCGCGACTCGCAGGTCTGCCCCGTAAACACAATTCAGCCCAAGAGTATGACAGTCGGCCTCGGCCATTACCTCTCTAATTTTGCCAAACATTTGGGGAACAACCACCTTGTGTCCACCAGTCGTGTCCATTGCAGGGATTGTTAACATAATTCATGGAGGACGGATTTGTTCGTACTCTGAAATTGTTGGGATTTCCTTTGAAATGAGGACAGCGATGATGATCATATAATGGGTGAGGTCCTCATTATTCATTTGCTTGGCTTTCGACTCCACTCCAGTGGTAAGGGGAGCTTCAATTCAAACGGTCATATTGCTATCAGAAGAGGAGGCAAGTCATCATCCAAAGAATAATCATCTGAACACAACGGCTACTTTTACTAATCACATTAAGTTCAATCGAGTCCCTTCGACTCTCTACTCCCAACGTTCAGGTACTCCTTTGCCTCGGTACTCCGTGATAACTATTATTTTTATATCCATTAAAACACGTTAAGTATTATTACCCACTTACTTTTTTTTGGACTTTGAAGAAAGGGCAAACTAAGCATATGAGGTGGACAAAACGACAAAGAATATGAGGACATTAATGGTGGAGCGGTTCACCTAATAGATGTCAATTTGACATCTCATGAACTCTACCGATTTATTAAGAACACACGTGGAGATCTAAGCTTCAAAACCAAAACCGTTGAATCAATTAGATTTTGGCACATCCCACAAGGTTTATCCTCTTAAATTTGATTAAGTCAATTGTTTCAAGTTTGACTATATAGGGTATTTCCAGATATATAAACCAAAAAAATATTTCACTTAATTTACCAAAATTTAATAATTTAAAATTGCTATTTCAATGTATATGGGTACACTGTGATTAATGTATGTGGGTACACTGTGATCAGTTGTTCCGTTAAGCAGTTGTCTATAATGAGACTTTTTGAAAGCCTTTCTGGCAGGTTTTTCTGGTCAAAATCCGGTAGCAATTTATTGGAATCGCAAGTTTGATAGCTAGTTTCTGCACAATCAAAGGGTCTTAGGGGTTTTTCAGGGTGCTGAATCCAAATATGCAGTTAAAAAAACCATTTTAACTGCTAAAAATCAAGATTTAACCTCATTTCTTCTGCCGGATTCCGTCACCGGAATCTCCAAAAAGTAGCAATATAGACAACTTCGTTTGTTAATATATGAATTTAAGGATATATTCCCACCAAATTTTCAAAAAAGTTATTGAAATAAAATAATCGATATTTCAATAACTTTTATTGAAATAAAATAATAGATATTTCAATAACTTTTGACTAAGTATAGATAAAATTATTTTTTTTACTTATTATATAGATAAAATTTATAGAAAATAAAGAGAATTTTACCAAATATTTTTTTAATGAATAAAAAGAATTTTAGTAAATATTTTTTTATGTTATTTTTATTGGACTTGTTTTTAGTGCGACTTTTTGGACTTTTCGGTGCCAAAATCTGGTGGAAAATTTTGAGGTGAAATCTTGATTTGTGTTATTTAAACTGGTTTTTTGACTCTATATATGGATTCAATACCATGAAAAACCCCTAGGACACTTGGATTGTGCAAGGAATATCCATGAAGCTTGTTATTTCAATAAATTCTTGCAAGGTTTTAGAGAAATTAGACAGGAAAAACCCACCAAAAAAGCTTCCAAAAAGTCGAACTAAAAACAACTCGATTTTTATGTGGAGAAATGAAAATATCATTATAATTATGACTTGTTTTATAAATAACCAAATTTTAAATAAAAAATTAATTAAATACAAAATGAAAAATGATTTGTATTATATTATTAAAAATAAGGTAATGTGAGTTAAAAGAAAATGGTTGGGACAAGAATTTATTGTCCTCTTCCATTGGATTTCTTACTTGATTATGACATGTGTGTTTTTTGTGAATGCGATGTATATACAGGAGGAGGTCAGTAGTTGTGTGGCCTCCCTACATGGCCCAATTTAGACACCTGTCGGATCTAATCAGCTATACGAAAGTGTCACCCACCTGCGTCCACATGTTACCTTCCCAGACATGGACCTGAACTTTCACTTTGGCATCAATTTGGGTTTCTTTTGCGACGATTAAGGTGACCGTGTTTTATTCTCGTTCATTTCTGTCCAAGGCCGAAAGTGGCTTGTTCTGTTGTACTGGTAGTTGTCTGTGAGCGTCGCCTATAGTTGTGTATGAGTTGTTGGTTAATGGTGAGGTGAGAGAGGGTTTATCGGTTGTTATGGTATCTTGTTTGGTTGTTGCATTGTGTTGTTCTGTTGTTGTTGTGTGTTGTTCGACCACAGAGGTGGGGTGTGGGCACAGTAAAGGGCCCTTGGGTGGCATCACGTTGCTGCAAGGTTGTATGTCGCTGAAGGTGGTTGGGTTTCAGATGGACGTTTGTTCACATTCTCTTGCTCGCTCGACCCTGTTTGACCCAGCACTTGATACCATGGTCGACTCGCTACAACAAATGTTTGGAGCTTGGTGTTGTCGTTCCCTGGTATGATTCTTCATCCTACCAGCTGTACCTGCAACCATGTTTGTCAACAAATGTATTTGCTTGGTATTCACACCATTCGTCTTCTTTGTGTTAATCTTTGGCTTTATGTGCCTTCTGTAGCTTAGTTTGACAAACAAATTAGGGTTTATGCACTGGTTTGGTTTTTTGGTGGCTTGTTTGCCTTCTGTGAATGTATGGAGTATCTATGGCTTTAATTTGCGGCTTTTGTGACTTAATTGGTGGCTTTTGTGGCTTAGGTTGAAAAATAATTTAGGGTTTTTGCACTGGTTGGGTTTTTCAGTGGCTTGTTTGCCTTCTCTGAATGTTTGGAGTATTTGTGGCTTCAATTCCTGGCTTATGTGGCTTAATTGGTGGCTTTTGTGGCTTAGGCCGAAAAAAAATTGGGTTTTTTCACTGGTTGGGTTTTCGGTGGCTTGTTTGCCTTCTATGAATGTATGGAGTATTTGTGGTTTCAATTTGTGGCTTTTGTGGCTTAATTGGTGGCTTCTATGGGTTAGGCTGAAAAAAATGGGTCTTATTCACCAGTGCTTGTTTTCCTTCTGTGAATGTATGGAGTATCTATGGCTTGAATTCGTGGCTTTTGTGGCTTAGGTTAAAAAAAAATGGGTTTTTGCACTGTTTGGATTTTTCGGTGGCTTCTTTGCCCTTTGTGAATGTATAGAGTATATGTGGCTTCAATTTATGACTTAGGTTGAAAAAAATAGAGTTTTTTGCATTGATTTGGTTTGCCAGTGACTTATTTCCCTTCTGTGAATGTATGGAGTATATGTGGCTTCAATTCGTGGCTTTTGTGGCTTAATTGGTGGCTTCTCTGGCTTAGGTTGAAAAAAAGTTTGTGGTTTATGCACTGATTTGGTTTTCGGTGACTTGTTTCCCTTCTCTTAATGTATAGAGTATCTGTGGCTTAATTGGTGGCTTTTGTGGCTTAGGTTAAAAACACAATTGGGGTTTTTGCACTAGTTGGGTTTTTCAGTGGCTTGTTTGCCTTCTATGGAAGTATGGAGTATCTATGGCTTATGTGGCTTAGGTTGAAAAAAAATTTCAGGGTTTTGAACATGAATAGTCCAACATTGTTGTTGCTACTCCCTTAATGCATATCGAGTCTCCTTAGATAGCACGCTTTTGAAAATCTACATAATACGACCTTCAAATTACATTGTACATCAATTAATCCAATATAGCCTTCCTCCTTCAACGTTGTCGTACCATTCAAAATTGCTAAATTTATAAAAATTCACTCAAAAATGCTAATGTAGTCACAAATTCACCACGCCTTGACAATAAATGACATTATCTTTATAATAATATATGAATAGTTAAAAAATCACCTTGTTTAGTTTGAAAGTTTACTAGTCATTTCAACAAGAATTCACATTGCTATAATGGCTACCTTCATCTCTTTTTACAGTTGCAATCAAAACTTTGAGTATTTCTTCTTGGAGACAATTTCTTTCTGATTACTGTTGTTGTGTATAGAATCTTGAGCCTTGGCACTCTCAGCATGAATTTTTTGTATGCATCATATGGACCGTCTCTTTCTTAGGGGTTTAATTGCTATGAATTCACATTGCTCTCATGGCTACCTTCATCTCTCTTTAGAGTTGCAATGAAAACCTTGACTATTTCTTATTGGAGACGGTTTCTTTTTTATTATTATTGTTGCGTGCAAAACCCTGAGCCTTGGCACTCTCAGCATGGATTTTTTGTATGCATCATATGGATTGTCTCTTTCTTAGGGGTTTAATTGTTATGAATTCACATTTCTATCATGGCCACCTTCATCTCTCTTTAGACCTTGAGTATTTCTTATTCAGTCAGAACACCAAATTATTATGTGGATACTTGAGTTGCAACATTGTATTCTACAACTACAACTCTCATAATTGTAGTTGCTTTTGGGGTTATTGTAGCTTGTAGAGTTGTAATTCTGTTGTCTCATGGTGGAGTTGTAGCAACTATCGCTTCTCCAAATGGGGTTGCAACACATTCTAGTTTATACGACTCCATCAACCATGGTATCTCTGTGTGGTGGATAATTTCAATCATGGCATTTCTGAGTGGTGGATAACATTTTCTATCGCTATATTTCCCCTAGGATCACTGAATTTTCCCCTAGAATCATTGAGATTAGAATTCGAGTAACAAAAGAGATTTCAGAATTGATTTGGAGTATTTAATGTTATCTCAAGTTCTCAGAAAGGATTGGATATAAAGTCCTTTGTTAAACCAAATTGAATTTTTATAGTTTATTCAATATATTTATGTCAAGTTAGATATTGCCCCTAGCATTGACCCCTAGGATCATTGAGATTAGAATTCTAGTGACAAATGAGATCTTAGAATTGACTTGGTGTTCTTAAAGCCATCTCAAGTTCTCAGAAAGGATTGGATATGAGGTCCTGTGTTAAACCACATTGAATTTTTTGAGTTTATTTAATATATTCATGTTGAGTTAGATATTGCCCCTAGGATCATTGCATTGGCCCCTAATATCATTGAGATTAGAATTTTAGTGACAAATGAGATCTCAAGATTGACTTGGAGTACTTAAAGCCATCTCAAGTTCTCATAAAGGATTGGATATGTAGTCCTTTGTTCAACCACATTGAATATTTACAGTTTATTCAATATATTCATGTTGAGTTAGATATTTCCCCTAAGATCATTGATATTAGAATTCAAATGACAAAAGAGATATTGGAATTGATTTGGAGTACTTAAAGCCATCTCAAGTTTTGAGAAAGGATTGGATATGAAATCCTTTGTTAAACCACATTGAATTTTCACAGTTTATTCAATATATTCATGTTGAGTTAGATGTTGCCCCTAGGATAATTGAGATTAGAATTAAAGTGACAAAAGAGATCTTGGAATTTATTTGGAGTACTTAAAGCCATCTCAAGTTCTGAGAAAGGATTATATATGAAGTCCTTTGTTAAATCACATTGAATTTTTACAATTTATTCAATATATTCATGTTAAGTCGAATATTTCAAAGGTTTGATTTACATCACATTTTATCTATGATATGATACATTGACATAAGGATCACAACATTTTGGGCATTATGTGTTGCCTTTGATTAGAGTGTTGCCTCCGATTAGTCCTAGTTTTATATGGAAGTTATTTTGGAGACTAATACTAGAGGAATGATTCCGTGTACTTTTTTCCACTTGTAAGACATTCATAACTATACCGAAAGCTGCAACATATGGTGCTTTGAATCTCTTGAACAAAGTTTTTAGATTTTGCATGTTTTCGGTTTTTATGAATGGTTATGCTTCATATAAGATCGTTGTTTTATACTTGAATGTTTATTTTCCATGTTTCCCTTGGGATCATGGAGATTAGAATTTGATCGATAAAAGAGATCTCTGAATTGATTTGAGTACATTAGGCAATCTCAATGTTCATAGAAATGATTGGATTTTAGGTCTTTTGTTAAGCCACTTTGAATCTTTACAGTTTTTTCAATATTTTCATGTTAAGTTGATGTTTCAGAAATTTGATATCATATCACATTTAATGTTGCTTCTAATTAGTCTTAATTCATAAGAAGAATAACTTTGTGCACTTTATTCACTCTTAAAACATTCTCAAACATACCAAAAAACTAATATGGTGATTTCTATTCTCTTGAACAAAGTTATAATTTCTTCTTATTTTGGGTTTCAGTGAATTTCATAGTTATCCAAATACACATTGGAACTTACATTGCAACAAATAAAAAAGGGATGGTAACCTCATCCACATTGCAATTTGGTTATAAACAAAAAATTCATGCCACCCCTATGATTGATGGCCTCCATTTTTCGAATTGCCCAAACTTGTTGAAGTGCCTACCTGAGCCAAGTTTCCACCATATGCTTGAGTCCAGTTTACTCCTTGTAACCATGAAGGGATTGAATCGCCAAATTGTCCACTTGTGCTACTAACCCCAACACTAACTAGAGGTGGCCTATAATATATAGGATTTACCCCTGCACTAGTAGGTGTATAGGGGGTGGGTATAACCCCTAGCTGATAGTGGGGGACTTGGATGTTAATAAGATCTTGGTATGATGGTGTATGATCTACAATGTGGTCCAAAGTGTTGGACATCATCCTGTTTGCCTCCATCTAACTTGCACCATACTTTCCTTGTTTGTCACCCCTTCTTTTTCCAACACTTGTTGAGCCTTTCTTGCCTCCCTCTCTTTCCTTGCCAATTGCTTTTTATGTTCCTTCTCTTCCTTTGCTTTTTGTCTTTCAAGCCTTTCCTTTGCCTGAGATGCTGCTGCTACAATCCTTGAAACTCTCTTTTCCTTAGCCAACTCCTTCTTTCTATGTTTAGATTCCTGAATTTCAATTTTTCTACACTCAGACTTGAACACTAGGTTCATTATTCTTTAGAGGTGAGTAAATGTGAACTCCTCTCTAACCGAAGATAGTCTATTGTTGAATGCGTTGATGAGGCCTTCACTCTCTCCATTGGTAGCCTCAGGAACCTACCAAGTATTGTTTGGTTCGCTGTTACATGCTATTGATGGCTTGACACTTTCCTTTCAACCTTAGGGGAACTTGATTGAACCCCATTGTTCTCCTCATTTGGTACTTCATTCTAAATAGACTCTTCTTCTAGTGATCCATTGTCTACAAAATAATGAACAAGTTTAGTGCTTAACTCTACTGGTTAAGAAGGCATTGCCATGCTTTCATCATTGATGGATGAGACATTATGTTTTTCTTATTCATCATGGCCTCTACCCACCCTAATGGTGGGGTTACTTGGGTTGGCATGCTCAATTGATCATTGTTGATTCTTGTTAGATTCTCATTGGAAACCACATTTGCATTGTCATTTTCATGATCAACTGCCTCATTTAGAATATCACGTGTAGAATTAGTAGGTGCTTCAGTGGGTGTGGCAACCTCCATGTTATTGACAATTGGTTCATTATTGAATTATGTCTCACATACATGCTCATCATCATATAATTTCCCTTGAGAAAGGGATATCATACCTTCAACAACAATAGCATCTTCTTTCCAATCCACATCTTCTTGGGCATCAACCTGTTCATGTAAGTCCTATGCTTCTTGTCATTCCACAACAAATGCCTAGATGCAACTAGTATCATTAATAAGAGCATCAACATTCAGTAGCCAAATTCCAGTCCTTCTAAATCTAGCCTTGATATTAGAAGGTGTTAGAGCCCTTTTAAATGCTTTACTTGCAAGCTCAGCTAGCTCAAATATTTTTACCTCCACACCTGGATTCTTTTTCATCCATGAAGCTTGCCCTACCTCGAAATAGTTCTTGAAAGTCACAAACACATTGACATCAAGGGGTTGCAATTTGTGAGTGGTATGAGTTGGAATTGTTAATAGGTCAATGCCCAAATGGTTGGCCTCCTCAATTGTCTGCACAACTATGTGGCTTCCATGGCCATCTAAAATTAGTAGGTGTTTATTTTCAAGCGAGACACCACTTGGCACAGATCCAACAAAGTGAAAAAGTCAATTCAGGAAGAGTTCCTTTATCATCCATGCATGGGGATGTGCAACCATGCATGCACCTGGTTCACAATTTTGTATATAGTTTTTAAGTTGTGGTTTTCCTTTGAATTAAATAAAAACCTAGGATTGAAGAACCAGCTGCATTGACACAACAAAGTATAGTGATCCACTCCCTGCTCCTAGGCAAAAATTTTGGCACATTATTCTCCCTCTCTTGGAAATTACCAGCTTGCCACAATTCCTTCTAGCCTATAAGTCAGTTTGGTCACAGTTCTAGATATGGTTTTGGGCATAAGAGTGTTTCTCATATGCATGGGATGATCCAGATCTTGGGATGAGGCCCCAAGATCTGAAAACTTGACATGGATCTTGGGGTAGAGACCCCCAAGATCTGAAAGATTGCAATGGATCTTGGGGGAAAGGCCCCCAAGATTTGAAAACTTGAATTGTCATAAGAAAAAGAGGAGAATGCCCAATAAACAAAACCACAAAGAAACTTTTTATTAAAACCCATTGATTTGGATTTAAACATGAAGGCAACAAAATACAGAGGTAACCATAAAGACAAATATGCAGCGGAAATAATGCTTCATTTCATTAATGGAAAATACTGAAATTTACAACCAGAAATGGAAATAAACCAGCTAGGGCGATGGTAGCTTATCTCTGAGAAGAGATGTAGTGACTACATGCCTTTGAACTGTAAAGGCTACATTGTGGTGGACCATCTATCCTTTTACAAAATGTGACATGTTACTTATAGTATTTTTCAGTTACAATACCACGGGTCAATTCCATGGGTGAATGAATACCATGGGTGGATTTTACAATACCACAGGCGGATGACATTTACAATACCATGGGTAAATTCCATGGGTCGATGAATAATATGGGTGGATGAGTACCATGGCTTGATGCCAATTTCCATTCGGATCATTCCTCCCTCCTTAAGAAGCAATGGTCCCCATTGTGTAAAGTTCCCTCCTGCGAAGCCTTTATTGAATATGAAGAGCCACTAAAGATAAGGGTTTTATGTGGTTAACCCAAAACCTTGATAAACAAAGATCCGAGGATAGAGATACCCTGTAATGCTTGTGACCAACTGTGATTCTGACAATGTGCGGCCTAGCAAATGGACTTCGATGATAAGGATTTTATGCAGTTGACCCATAACCATGATGTTGATTGCTGATGAAGTAGCAGGTGCCTACATAGCCTGGGGTGGGAGGGCACGTCTCCAAATAACCCAAGCTAAATGCTGCTATGTTGAAACTGATGAATGTGAAGCAGGTGCCTACTAAAGTGGGGTGGGAGGGCGCGTCTCCAATGAGAACCTACTCTGAATGCTGCTCCATAATTAAAATGGGCATAACTCAGTCAATATAACTCAGAATATTTATTATAACCTGTTTTTGGAAGTAGAAAGATCATTTTGAATCTTCCCATGAGTTGGAAATCCTTATATGGACACTCTGAGATCTCAGATTCGCGCTGCAATAGTTTCGTCGTCACGAAAATTCTGATAAAATAGCTGGTTTTAAATCAGCGATATCTCCCACATCTGAACTCCAATTTGACCCATTTGTTTTTTGAAATTGGGTGATTTTTCGAGAGGAATCCAAATCTAGTATTTTTTTTTGTAAATTTTTTACCAAATGTTTTAGATCTGATCTGCAAAGTCACTACCCAAAAAACATTCCTGTAAAAAAATGAAAAAAACAAGAAAAAAGAAAAATTCTTCCTGCTTGACCAAAGAAAGTGCTCTGTGGAGGTTGTAACACATGCCTGAAGTTTGTTGAATATTGTTGCAAAATTTGAAGCTGAAATATGCATCAAACCCTCATTCCCATAGAATCATAACCTGCTATGATACCACTGATCCATATCTTGGGAGGAGGCCCCCAAGATCTGAAAGATTGAAATGGATCTTGGGAGGAGAGACCCCCAAGATCTGAAAACTTGAAATGGATCTTGGGAGTAGAGACCCCCAAGATATGAAAACTTGAATTTTCAAAAGAAAAAGAGGAGAATGCCCAATAAAAAAAAACCACAAAGAAACCTTTTTATGAAAACCCACTAATCTGGATTTAAACATGAAGGCAACAAAATATAGAGGTAACCATAAAGACAGATATGCAGCAGAAATAATGCTTCATTTCATTAATGGAAAATACTGAAATATGTTTACAACCAG
>APFE031170143.1:11110-24075 GCA_000404065.3 Pinus taeda
AATGAGGCTCAAGGGCCTATTTATTATTTAAAAACAAGAGAAAACACTAACTCGAGAGATGTAATGCCAAGAGTTTGTGGGCCATGTTGGGGTTAGTTGGGCAGCTAACTTCCTAGGGTCATAACTTGGTCATAGTATCTTTGTTTGCAGCATATGATACCTTGTTAGAAAGGTCTCTCCAAGTACTACATGATTTTTTGTATGCCCTCTCCTATGACTACGGACCTACAGCGGACCTAGAAAAGACACAGTTTAGGGGGTCAAAATTGCTCCAGAAATTCAGGACCTAAAGAACTGCTAAAAATAGTAAATGTTGAAATAAACAAGGAAACAAATGAAATTGACTGGAAGTCTAGGTGGAATAAGTGGGTGGCCACCAATATAGACTTAGATCAATTGGATAGGGATAAAGTGGGCTACTTTACTCAATTTATCAACCACTACCGTAATTGAATCATTTTATTTTCTAGTTTTAGGTAGTCCTCTGATGAAATCCAAAGTAATCACTTCCCACTTTCATTCCAAAATGGGTAATGGGTTAAGTAGTCCTGTTGGGTGTTGGTGTTCAACTTTAACTTGTTGACACGCCAAGATTTTGGCCAAATATTATGTGATATCTCTTCTCATTCTGGGCCAAAAATACAATTTCTTAATAGCAGAAAATAATTTTTGATATCCAGGGTGGGTAGCATAAGGTCTCTTATGGAATTCATCTAGAATAAATAGTTTAACAACTTGTTGATTAGGAACATATATCCTGCCTCTAAATGTCAGCAAATTATCTTCATTTATATTATAATTAGCTTTTTATTCTGAATGGTTTGCTTGGTAGGTTTGCTGCCATAAAAAATTATATTTTGGGTCTTTGTTAGCAGCTTCCTTAATAAGATTTGAGAGATCAAATTCTACTTGAATGAACGAAATCTCATAAAGGTATATGATTTCCTACTCAGAGAATCTGCTACTCAATTTTCTTTCCCTTTAAGATGTTTAATTTCGAAATCAAATTCATCTAAAAAGGTTGTCCACCTGGCTTGTCGTGCATTAAGACTGGGTTGTTTCAGGGAGTTGGTTAAGTTACTATGATTTGTTATCAATAGAAATTTCTTTCCTAATATATAATTTCTCCATACTTTTAAAGCATGCACCACTGCATCTAACTCTAAATCATAAGTAGAATATCTATGCTCATGTTATTTTAGTTTCCTAGATTCGTAGGCAATTACTTTGCCCTCCTGCATCAACACTCCTTCTACTCCTTCTTGATAGGAATCAGTACAAACCACAAATTCCTTTTCTAGAACTACAATATTTAATACTGGAGCAATGGTTAATAAATGATTTAGTAACTCAAAACTATGCTGACACTCAGCAATCCACCTGAAGACTTTTCCTTATTGTTGCAAAGTCATTATAGGATAAGCTATCTTGGAAAATGCTTAAGTAAAACAACGATAATACCTTGTTAAGTCCATAAAGGATTATATGTCAGTAACGTTAGCAGGAATGGGCCACTCCAGGATGGTTTTGATTTTCTCGGGATCTACATATATCCCTTCCGTAAAAATCACATGTCCTAAGTACTGTATTTGATCGTTGTAAAAAACACATTTGCTAAATTTTGCATATAATTGGTGATCTCTTAATGTTTTTAATACAATTTGTAGATGTTTCTTATGTTCCTCTAAACTTCTGGAATGTGTAAGGATATCATCAATGAAAATTAGGATGAATTTATTAAGATATGGGTGGAATACACCATTCATAAGGCTCATGAAAGTGGCTAGAGAATTGGTAAGCCCAAAGGGAAAAACTACAAACTCATTATGACCCTAGCATGTTCTAAAAGCCATTTTGGGAATATCCTCTTCCTTCACTCTTATTTGATGATACCCAGACCACAAATCTATCTTAGAGAATATTGTAGCTCCCTTGACTTGATCGAACAAGTCATCAATCCTTGGAAAAGGGTACTTGTTTTTAACAGTTAGCTTATTTATAAGTTGTCTGTAGTCAATACATAACCTTAAGGTACCATATTTGTTCCTAAAGAACAAAATGGAGGCTCCCCAATGAGACATGCTTGGGCTAATATAACCTTTATCGATCAATTCTTGTAATTTCATTTTTAGTTCAGCTAACTCTGATATACTCATTCAGCAAGGAGTTTGAGACACCGGTGCAACCCACGGAATAATTCTATCATGAAATCAATATCTCTCTTGGGGGGTAACCTTGGTATCTCTTCTGTAAACACATTAATGGACTCTTAGATTACTGGCAGGGTTCCTAAGGAGACCAACTTATCTTTGGAGTTAGTAAATCCCACTTGGACCACATTTATTAAACATCATTTACGAATACACTTGCCTAACTGAGAGGTAGTGATTGGTCATGGTACCATGGGCCTTTTAACTCCTTGCAACTCTTGTCTAACACTCTCCTTATTAATGTAATTGATTATTTTATCTTTGTAGTTTACTAAGGACCAATGTTCCTCCAACTAGACCATACTGATTAAAACGTCATAAGACCCCAAAGGTAATACATTCAGCCCTACCTCAATTGGCTAGCCTATTATTTCAATGGGGAAATTATCCACTTTAGTCATCACTCTTCTTTTTGCCCCGGTAGCTAGTTGCACTAACCAAGAATTTTTAAATTTATTAGTTTGCAAATGAAAATTTTCAACAATTTTAGGACTAACATAACTTAAACTATCTCCTAAGTCTATTATAAGTGACACAACATGATTAAATATTTTACCTTCCAACTGGATCATGGTTGGTTGATATTCATCTTGATGATCATCCAAGGAAGCATTAATCCTAGGTATGCTCTACACTACTTCACCAACTATTAAAGCCTCCTAAAAGTTAGTAGCTCATTCCGCTCTTGTATGATGAGGGAATTTTTTGTAATAATGTGGTTCCCCACTACCCCAACACTACAATGGGGGTTTTTATAATTGACTAGATTCTTGTTTACTAGAGACCTTCATCTTCTTTGACTCACTTTGAGATTTAAATTTTTGTTGACCTCTCCCAAAGGCCTTGTTTGGCTGATTCTTGTGTATGTTTATGGTAATTCCTCCTTTCATGCTTTTCATGTTCTAAAAGTTCTTTTATGTCTTTTTATTTGACCAAGTCTTCCCACTTTCCCCTTTCTGATTCATCTTTTGATAACACATTTGTGCTTTTCTGATGGCCTCATCCATGGTTTTAGGATTATCAAATTCTAGGTGATCTTTCATAAAAATGGGTAAGTTATTCATGAACCGTAGTAATTTCGCATTTTCCTCCTGAATGTAGGGTACATACCTAAACAAGGATGTAAATTTTTCCACAAAATCATCCATAGAAAGTTGTCCCAGTTGCGGATCATGAAATTCCTTCACCTTATCTTCATAAAATTGTTCAGTCAAATATATTTTTTTTAAATATTTCTGAAAGTCTCCCCAATTCACCTTTTGCTCATCTATTGCATGTATAGCCTTTTCCCACGACATTGTGGCATTAACCTGAAGCTGGTATATCACCAACCTTTCTTTGAGGTTATCATCATATTCATAAATGTGAAAATATTTGTTAATGTTAATCAGCCACTCTTCAATAGCTTCCTTCATTTCTCCATAAAAAAAATGAGGTTTTATTTTATGAAATTCCCCTTTTAACTCAATTTTATGTTTCTTATTCTTCTAATGGTCTAAAAATATTTCAAATCCTTCTTCATTCCACCCTTATCCTATTCCAAATACTAAGTTTGACTTCCTTCAAGAACATTTTCACCTCCCTTCCTTTGCCCTTCATTTCGTTCCTCGTTACTAGAGTTGGGTATTGCAATTCGATGATGTTGGCAATCTGATAAAATCTTCTTTATATGCTCCTGATCCCACATTAGACTCTCATTTTTTTCCCTTAGACTATCCATCTCAGTTCTCAATTGATGAACCATTTCCATAAACATGGCAATGGGGTTTTGATGATTTCCTTCTAACTTCACCCACACTTCTGGGTTAACACCTACACTAGGTGTATGGCTAGCTTCTACTGATGGTCATATGAGCTGCGTACTTCATTCTCCCATGTACATCATGTTTCTCTTTATTAATTTTCTTACTCTCCTCTATGCTCTGTTGTGATCACAACACATGAATTTTTCAATCCGTCGCCCAAACCTGGCCACAATGTTGTAATCGGGACCTAATACCACTTGTAACAATCATCTTCCAAATTCAAAGACAAATAGTAAAATATTGTTACAAATATATGCCTTATCACTGATTGAATAAATGAAAAAAAAATGTTATTATTATTATAACATGTTATACATATAAACATATTGTTTAACTCTAGAGCAAAGATATAATATAATTATAAACACATTCAAAATTATATTGGCATGGTATTGTATACATTAAACACCTTGGTTATTGCACTCCATAACAGGACTTTAACGTTAATCTGGAAATGGATTTGGGTTTGGATATATAATGTCATGGTGGTGATTTCTTTAATGCTTAGTCCCACCATCAACCTGACACATTTTTGTCTAGTCCTATCAACAATTGTAATATTGAACCCTTCGTACCCTTTAATGATTTGGTAATCTAAGTTACAGTTTCTATTAATCAATGCACCTGATTGTAAATAGGAATTCAGGTGAATTAGATTTAGATTTTTTAGTTTCAATGCACTTGATATCTGTGTTCATTCTACTCGTACACGAGTCCCAGCATTCAACGAATGGTAAGGATGGCAAGGGATGGTTGGAGGTAACCGATCCCACCCCCCATATGTTTTCGGTCTCATCATTCGACATCCATTTGCAGCAACGCCTCTACTCGGCTCCTAGGTTTTTGCCTGAACTTGTTCTGAGTCTCTTTGAAATGTTTCATGTAACCTTTTCATGTTTGTCTGAATATGACATGTAGACTCTTTCCTACTGCAGGTCTCTTCGGAATTTCTACACAGTGGACTTGAGCAACTATACTATGCATTCATTGCTTCCAGTGCAATCTTCTTCTATCTCCTTCGGTACTTTATTTTATTGTGATGAAACCCTGGGTGGATCATTATGCTTTTCTATGGTCGTGGTCTGTCATGCATGTTTCCATTAATTTCTATAAGTTCTCAAGGAAAGTCTCCCTAGACCTAGGGTTTGAACATATTAATTTTATCATTTTCAGTTCTCTTAACTCACTATTCCATTTTGCACCGGGGATATTCTCACTGTCGTCTCCCACCACTTTCATTCGACATTTCGACTCATGGGTTATTCTTCATTTACCTTCGCATGTTCCAGGTTCTTGTTCCCTTTCCTCTCCTCATGATGATTAAATATTACTCGAGGTTTTATTTGTCCAAAAGAGCATCATAACATAGTCTTCCTGTAACATTTGTATGCCAAGGGTTTTCACCCTCTCTCTTTTAGGAATATTAAGACTTGTTTATGTAAGACAAATGTTATTTGTGACATACCCTCATTACATTATGCTCGGTTTTGGTAGTGAAAGGTTTAAACAATAATAATGGGGTTTTCTATGACATGCTTATAATTTGTCTTGATGGTTTAATTATTACTTCAGATGCATTTGATACAATAAGTTTATATCTCTTATTTTTATCATGGCGTGGACTATTCTGTTATGATTAGATTCTTATTGTGGTTCTCGGCTCTAGTCATTTCATGTATGAATATTCTGTGTAATGTTATTCCATTATTAGTAAATAAGATTTTTTATTTTCGTTTATATTGCATTATATTTTATTCTTCATTGTCTGGACTGTTAGCACTCCTCAGTGTCCCAAGGCTGAGAAATGAGATCGATAGAGGTAACCTAAAACCACTTAGGATTTGATAGCTAGCCCTACCAAACCAGAGAGGGATCTCTCTATGAACTCATAGCCAACGAATGATTGGAGAAGGAAAATATTTTAGGCTAGATATGTTCAACTCTAGGGTTTTTAAATTTTAGGGTTTTGCTGGATCGGGAGTAGAGGTCAGGGAACTAGGTCAGCTTTCAAAAGATTTTGTTGCAAGGGATATAAAGGAGCAGGCTAGGTATGTTTCAACGAAACTTTAGGTTTATGGATGTAGTGTAGGGTTGAAAAGGAAAAGGTTCAAAATGAGCATGAATATCATGAATTCATTTATCAGAAGATGGATAACATAAGCATGAAATTCCTAACAAAACAAAGCTTAAGCTTAATAATTCTATTTAAAAATTCATAGGAAGATCACTGAAAGAAAAGATATGGAAAGAAGGATAACTAATCATTCATATAAGTGATTTATAGAAGAAAAACAATATCACAAAATCATACCACAAGAATTCCTAAATAATAGTTGCAACTGGCCTGTTAATTTCTTATAAAAAGATGATGAATATAAGCTCCCAACCTTTCACTCTTTGATGCCCAACCCTTCCCTTGACTTTGATTTGGGTAGATATAGACCAAAAATTATCTTACCCACTCTCAGGGGTCGAATCCCTCATGACAGGAACAATTTACATGATTATCTCTAACCAAACCTAAACCTATGGAAGTTAAAAACAAACTCCCTAATTAGACCAACTGATTCATTTTGACTTTACAAACATAAGTAAGCATAGATATACATGAAATTTACATTTTGCACCTCATTTAAATTTAATTGCATCACATGATTATCCTGGAGGAGTAATTTGACCAACATCTTTGACTTTGACTGGAGAAAATTCGAATTCTTGTCTTCCTGGGAAAAGTGCAGCTCCATCTGAGAAAAGCACAACGCCAACGTGGAGGACAATTTTGTGTGACTTCTAGTGCTCCAAATTCTTATCTAAAGGCATAATTGGAAATCTAAGGATGTCTAGTTGTCCATAGAGCCATTAACCATCTAGAATGGCCTTTCCAAGGCTAAGAAACATGGATTCTCCCAAGGTCACTCTAAAAGCGCAGCACCAGGGTGAAAATAGTGCCAAAAAGTGGTTTTTTGGTAAGTTTCTTGGCATTTTCTTCCAACCAGAAGGCTAACATGGCACACAAAATACATGGATGATACGTTCAAGTCACAAGCTATCTAGGAATATAAACTTTTTGTGATTTGGAGGCCTCAGGGAAAAGTGCAGCACCAGGGCAATGCGCTTTTGGCAATGAAAAAATTCCAAAATTTCCGGGTTTTCCGCAAAAATAGGGCTCAAATATGGAGAAATATCTCTCTAACCATAAAACTATTATGAACATGAGAGAGGTTTTTTTCTTTGGTATGTTATTAACACAAATGTCCTCTATTTGTCCAAAATACTTTCCCACTTGTTCAGAATACAAGTTTGAAGTTGGTCACTAAAAATGCAGCGAAAAATTGTAGAAGCATAACATGTGGTTTGGAGAGTAATTTGGAGGCCTTCCTGGATGAGTTAGATGCTAAAAAATGTATTTTTGTAAATATTATGATGTATACTACACAATAAAGTCATCAAGAACTATAAACACGTGCTCCAAGATACCCAAAAATTTAATCTCCCAAGACTACTCCATAAGGGCAACAACTCTCTTGTAGCAACTGTATTTTGGGCATTTCTCCCAAATCATAACACCTGTGCATAAAATGAAGGATATTTTTGTTCCTTGGTACATTATTGACAAAAATAACTTTCACTTTTGTCAAAATCATCTTCCTTACTTCATAAACTAATTTTTAAGTAGAATTATCCCTGTGTGCAATGTAAACCCTAGCAAATGATCACGAAACTCTAAAAATGATGCCAATCACCTCTGTTGATACCACAAAATCTATCCCTACTATGGTACCTCCTGAAACTAGTGGAAAAGAGACTTTCCAACTTGGCATCGCAACCTACGTCTTGAATCTTTTTCACAAAAACCTAGACAACCCATATCCTCAAAGGCTTTCCTGATGAAAGATGAAGCCATGATTTCTTGGACTTTGGTGGGATCATACTTGATTATCTAACCTCCTTTATACTTTTTATTTTCATTGACTATGGTCTCTGCCTCCATGGTAAAACCCTATCTTACTAGGAGGAAGAATTAGGGTTTAGTTTGGGAAAAGAGGGGATTTGGGATAGTCTTGTAGATGGAGGGAAATGAATCGATTAGGGGTTGTCTCAATTCTTGGGGAAATTTTGGGGGGTAGGGATAGGTGTTAGGGAGTGTAGTGAAGTAAAATTTTTGGGAATGCGTGAGGGGAAGGGGTAGAAAGCTTCAAAATACAGTCCTAGCCTAGGAAATTGTTAAGAAGTGTAGCATAGGTTGGGTTTTATTGGAAAATGAGAGAGATGAGGGGAATATGCATGGGAAAATCTAAGAGGAGGTAGATGGAGTGTAAATGAGGGTGTTTGAACATAAAATGTAGGGTTTTTACCGTTGAAATGAAAGAAAATGACTAAGAGACCAAAAGCAAAGCTAAACCCTAGGAGAGGGTGATTCACTAAGCTATTTGAGAAAACTGAAGCAAAGGAAGGATGAAGGAGGAGTGAATGAAGTCCACTTACTTGTTGATTATGTGATGGACCTATAATTTGCTAATGAAAACCTCTGCAATGGGTGATTTGGCTCCTTTTCCAAAAGTGCAATAGTTTCGCCAAAAACATAGCGAGGCTGCCAAAAACGCAATGAGGGAGGGAGAATGACACTTTGGTGGCAATAAATCGATCCTCTGAGGGTGGAAATGCTCTTTTCTGGTGAATGTCTCATGAGGGTGAAATGAAAAAATTACATTATTTTTTGGTATTTTTAAAGGTTGGGGGTCATTTTCTCTTTGATGGTGATGTGGCCCGACCTTGTGTTTTTGCAAAATGATTTAAAATGCTAGTGGAATGCAACTTCAAACCTTATTATGCAAAATTACATCCGCATAAGGATCAAAATGTACTTTAGGAATCATTTTAGATCATTTTCCCTAATTACTACTCCCATAATGGTGACCTAAGTGACAACAAGACTCTTTATGACCATTTTTTGATGACTTGACCTAATAATGACACTTAATGGATTTACAAACTGATGATTTGGACCTTTTTACATTGTAGTATGAATGATCATGAGATGATTACTCAAATGATGATCAAGACACATTTTTGATGACTCATCATAATGAGTAATGGCATGACCAAGATGGCATTTTGACCATGAAACGAAGGGAGTAGTAATATACGTAGACATACTAATGAGTGACCAAATTTTTTTTGAATACCTATTGAAACTATAAAAAATTTACCTAAGACCCTAACAAAAACTTTGAAAGAGTACATTTGATCACTGATGACTAACGATACTGACATACATTAACATGGACAAGTACTAATGAGGATGGAATCCGATTCCAGAATCTGTCTTAGTACAAACCATCTTTTAGAGAAGAGGATTGTCTTCCTCTCGAGTTTCGACTTAGAGGAGGAGTAACCAACCTAGATATTTCACAATTGTTTCTTGTTCTTGGCGGGTTTTATACACCGCCTTGTTATATATGTTACAATGTAGCTTACTCCATATTTTGTTTAGGGTTTGATATGAGCAATGGGCATCTCCAGTTCTCCTATTATGTAAATAAGTACTTATTTACATAAATACTCTACATGTGAATAAGTCTACAGTTTATTTTATATTCATATCATTATGTCACACTATTATAACTATTTCATTTCTCTTATAGCCCAACCAGTGGGTTAAAGAAAGAACACTTTATTACTGTATTAATTCCTAGACAAATTTTAATCTAAAGCAAGCACTAGAGTTAGATCCATTCAATAAAAGTTTCCAAAATATCTATAGATTTATATTAATAGAATTTGATCAAGAACAAGTACTACCCTTAGCCTACTCAATCATATGTTTTTAGTATTCCCAATAGTTCTAGATTTTCTAAAACAATCATTCTTTTTCAAATTATCAAACATGCAACATGTAATGAGAACCTTCTGGAAACAGTACCATTCAATAGGGTATACTTATTTGTGTCGCTTGGCCTTGCTAGAGATATTACCTCTTAACCACCCAACCTGTGAGACTGAAAATAATGTCCAAGTCTCCCCCGAAGCCTCCTAGCTTCCAGAGTGATTAAAGACAGTAACCATTCTAGACCTCAAGACCTTGGTCCAGTCCAGATTGTTCGTTCAAGGTTACATTAGTTACTGCTACCTCTAGAATACCATTACAACTATTAACAACGTCATGTCAGAGGCTTCTTCTTGCTTACACTGTACTTCCTATCATAACATTCATGGTATTCCCGACTAAGGGATTTTTCCTTAAATACCTCAAGGGAGGAAGTAACTATCTAACCATCTAGAGCTTAAGATTTTCTTAATCAAGTCTTTCTTGTTATCTCTTTAACTGAACATTATTTAACGAAACAAATAATAACCACAACATCTATTCCTACATTCCTTTATGAGTCCATGTTAAATTAAGTTACCAATTTTTACATAAAACAGTAAAAGTAAAAGTAAAGTAAGTAAATGTCAATTGTTCATATGCTCTAGGGTGCTACATGGTCAATAAAAAAAGTTTCCATTTGATGGCCAAAATAAGCCATGAATGGAAATTTAACTATCAAACTCAACCCTCCATGGAGATATTAATTTGATTTATAAAAGGGAAAATATCTATCCACCATGTAGAGCTTTTACCCATAAAGTTAAATAATTTTACATTCAATTTGAACATTTTTTTTAATGAATAGTTCTAGAACAAGTTATACAATTTGTAAATTTTAAAGATTTCGATAACAAATTGTTATTTATTTTCCCTTTATAAATATACCTCATATTATGATTTTTCTTATAAGTACAAATTTTGGTTTTTTCATAAAATTTAAATTACCTAACACAAATAAAGTTTGTTCAAAGTTGGACAAGAGTAGCCATTTTCATTAACTAAGTCACTTAAGATTAAAATATAATCTCAAACAAACATAATTATATATTTAATTTTTAAAATTAGTTGCATTTTGAAGCTTAACAATCTCTTATTTAATTTTTGAAATTTATTGATTTTGAACTTAACAATTTTTTTTTTAAATAAACACGCTTTTAAATCAGTCTCTTATGTAATGTATTATTAGAAAAGTATAATCACATATATTATTGAAAAAAATGTAATCATTTTCAAATGAATAATGTCACCAAATTTCCCATATATAATTGTGAGTTGATATAGAGAGTAAATACATTTAACCTTTTACAATACCATGAATTGTGTCCTTTATCTTTCAAATTAAAAATTATTATTATGAACCACCATTGAAAAATGCATTTGTACCCCTCCTAGTAAATCTTAATTTACATCATAACAACACTTTATTTTGTATTTTTTAATAAAATAACAATGTCAAAATTTGGTGATAATATTTAATAAAGTTAATGATACCACTAGTTATAATTATACTTGCCATTATTTACATCATAACAACATTTTATTTTGTATTTTTTAATAAAATAACAATGTCAAGATTTGGTGGTAGTATTTAATGAAGTTAATGATAACACTAGCTATTATTATATTTTACATAAGCAATGTATAAAACATTCAATTTTTTATTGACTATATAATGTTTGGTTATCTTTGACCAAACACATTTTATAGCTCCTTTATAGATTTAAGATTAGCAAATGAATTATATATATATATATATATATATATATATATATATTATATATATATATATATATATATATAAATATATATATATATATAATTGTTACAATTTTTATAATTCTTATCTTGTAATTATTACTTATGTATAGACTTGTAGGGTACTTCACCATCTAGATTTTAATGATATGTATATTTTGATTTTGACGCCTACTAAGTACACGTACATGCATTGAGTTTTGATACTAATGTGTAATTACTTAATGATATGTATATATTGATTTTGATGCCTAGTGAGCACACGTTGATACATTGAGTTTTGATATTAATATGCAATTACTTTATTATTGGAAATATGACCAAAGATATTCATATGGTCCATGAAGGAATTCATAAATGACCAAAAATATTCATATGGTCATTAAAGCCACCATTAATCAATACAATTAGATGTGTTTTAATTTTGTAGCTCACATTTATCTAATCATTTCATACTTATTCTTCATCCATTGTTGCCATTTATTCATAAAGTTCAGGTGTTTCTGCAACATCACATTAATGGGTTTCACTTTATTATATTGAGCCTTAAAATATCAATCTCATATTTAATATTTAAAATATTTAACTTAAAGGAAACGATATAAATTCTTATGTGACCGCAACTCCATCATATATTGCATGTCTATGTATGAATTTTGCACAAAACATTGGAATTACTTAGGAATAGGTCATACTTATAAGTTTTCTATATTTACTTCTTTATCAATACAAATTTATGCATTAGGCGTCCTATATTTTATTTTGACTTTAAAGTAATTCATTTTAAAAAACACAATTTAACATGTATTACATATATTATAATTAAATAGTACTTTTTATGTTAATTTTTAATATTCGTAATTTTTTTAATTTAACAATTAGAATTTTATTATTTTTAATTTTAATTCATCTAAATACATTTAAATTTAAATAATTATATTTAAAACATATATTATATTTTATGGAATTAAAAAGGAAAATCTATTTTATTTTACATTTATCTATCATGTTTCAAAAATCAATTATCTATTTATTAAATTGCAATATTAAATGTTTAATTTAGCTATAATTAAATTGAGTGGCATTTTATATATGTAATATTTCCAAACAAAATAATTTTTACTTAAAACTTTTATATTTTGACTTTTTATTATTATTACTAATCATTTTACTTCTCATTTATTGTCTAATAAATAAATAAATAATGAAAATTTTAAAGATATATGTAAATGTATTTGACATTTAGGCATTTGACCAAATAAAAAAAAAACTCAAGTCATGAATTACTCTTATTCCACTTGGACGTTGTAGATTTAATCTAGACTC
>APFE031170146.1:0-19866 GCA_000404065.3 Pinus taeda
CTTTTGAACATACCTAGAAGGAGTATTTTCTTCTATCCTTATCTGTTCCTCTGGCTCCTCATGGGTTTCTTCTTCATGGGTCTCTTCTTCATCATTAGTCTGATTTGGAGAATAGTCTTCATCCTCTTCGATATCATCATGATTTACTTGCCTAGGGATGTATCCTTTTTCATCAACCACTACATCAATGCTATCAACAATTCTTCCAGGTCTTTTATTATAACACTTATATGCTTTGCTGTAGGGAGGATAACCAAGAAGGATGCCTTCATCTGCTCTAGGTTAAAGTTTGCCAAGCTGTTCGTCAGTATTCTTAATATAGCATTTGCTCCTAAATATTTTGAAATGCTTTACTGAAGGAGTCTTACCATACCAGAGCTCATGTGGAGTTTGAGTGCTGTTCACTTGGACATTTGTTTTGTTGAGAATAACAACAGCAACATATGCAGCTTCACCCCAGTAGGTTGCGGGAGTTCTAGATTCATCAAGCATAGCCCGAGCCATTTGTTGGACTGTTCTGTTCATCCTTTCCACTACTCGATTTTGCTGAGGAGTCCTAGCTGTGGAGAATTCCCTTCTTATTCCATGTTCTTCACAGAAATCGAAAAATTCATTTGAGGTAAACTCCCCACCTCTATCTGACCTGAGGCACTTGATTTTGTAATCTGATTCATTCTCAACCAAGGCCTTGAAGGATTTGAATTTTTCGAATGCTTTGTCCTTGTGCTTCATAAGTCCTAACCAAGCCATCCCAGAGAAATCGTCAATGAATAGTATAAGGTATTCTTCTCCTTGAGGTGACCTTGTCCTAAATGGACCACATACATCTGTATGAACTAGCTCAAGAGGCCTGCTGGCTGATCCTTCCTTCTCAGGGAAGTTAGTTCTGGTTTGCTTCCCAAACTGACATGAGTTGCATATGGTGTTGTCTGGAATTTTGATGTCTGGAAGACCACAAACTGCTTGGTATTTGCATGCTTTCCTTATTTGTGAAAAGCTTAGATGCCCCAACCTCCGGTGCCATAACCAGTGTTCATCATTCTTGCTCAAATAACATTGTTGTTCTCCTTCTTCAAATATTTATAGATTATTTGGAGTTCTTTTACCTTTGATAACTGTCTCTCCTGTATCAAGATCACGAACACTACACCCATCTGATCGAAATATCACCTCGGTTCCATTATCACACATCTGACTGACACTTAATAGATTATGCTTCAAGCCATCAACATACAAAACATTTCCAGCTTTGACCTTCTCTTTCAATTGAGCAATGCCTTTTCCTTTTATGGTTGCAGGGGTATCATTTCCAAAAGAAACTTTCTTTCCTTTTTCCAAAGCAGTATATGATTCAAGTTTTTCTTTATCACCTATCATATGCTTCGAACATCCGCTGTCAATGTACCATTGATTTTCCTGTCCTTCTGCATACAGAGCTATCCCACATCTTTCTGATTGCGGTTCCTTCATTCTCCATGCTTTGGCACTTGAGGTTTGTTCCTCCCGAGTTGTCTTCCAAAACCTGCTCCTCCATTCGGAATCTTCATGATCAAAATTATTACAAATAGAGCATTCAATTTCACTATCAAGGGTGGAAAAGTTGTTATAGGTCCTCTTCGAGATTGCAGGCATACTTCTTTGTTTTTGAGCTTCTCTAGTCATGATTGTTTTATAGGAAACACATTGAACTGCTTTGTGACCAAAATTATGGCAAGAGAAACATTGGCCATTGAAGAAATTCTTGCGACTATCCTCCAACTGATTGTAGTTTCTACTGAAATCCATTTTTGAAGAAAATTGCGAAGATTTTACTTGTGGCTAGTTGTAGCTTTTGTTTGCAGCATGCCCCCGATTTTCTTGATAGTCTTTGTTTGTTCTTGAGGAAGACTGTCCCTGATTTACTTGATGATTTCTGTTAGGCCTTTGCTCACTCCTTCTTGCTGCATCAAGATAACTTTTGGAAGTGGAAGCTTGAGATGCTTCTCCATTATACCCCATACCTGTCTTGATTAGAGGGGAACACTGCACATTGATAATCTCATTCAGAGTTTTAGATCCTTTAACAAATTTAAGATTAAGGGCCTTTGTTTTCTCAATTTCTTTTCTAAGGCCAACAATTTCACATTCTAATTTCTCAAGAGATTTTTCCTTTTCATCAAGTTGATATTGCACAGTATCAATGATCATATTCTTTTCTTCTAAACATGTTTTGAGTCTAGAAATCTCTTCATAAAAGCCATCCACATCTATAGCATCCATGTAGTCATCATCTTCAAAGGCCATTAAAAGTTTATAGTGATTACCTCATTCATCTTCATCGCTATTTGATAGTCCATCACTATCTTCATGAGTGTAATCGCTTTTCTTATTTTGTTTCTTGTTCCTTCTAGCAGGTTCCTTCCCCTTGTCAATCTTATCCTTGTGAGGACATTTGGCAGCATAGTGACCTACACTTCCACAAGCAAAACATTTGAAAGGTAACTTACCTCTGAATCTTCCAGTACCCCGTTGAAGATTTCTGACAAAATTTGATTCTTCTTCTTCTTCTGACACGTGTCCTGAATCATAGTACTCTCCTTTGCCTGAAGCCTTGAAGGCAGCTACTCTCCTGTCTGACGGACCTCCTTTCCTCATTTCATAAGCAGTTAGAATTCCATGCAACTTTGACATTTTAAGGTTTTGTAGATTCTCCTTTTCTTTTATAGCAGAAAATTTAGATTCAAATCTAGAGGACAAAGACCTTAGAACTTTTTCAACCACAACAACCTCTTTTATTTCTTCACCCAAATTTTTCATACAATTAACAATCTCATCTACATGAAGAAAATAATTAGCCACACTTTCATCATTATAGATCTTGAGATTTTCATACTGAATCTTGAGGGTTTGAAGTTTTGCTCATTTTACCTAGTCATCTCCTTCATAGCTCAGAATTATCTTGTCCCATTTCTCTTTTGCGGATTTAAGCTGCATTACCTTGACAAATTCTGATTGAGATAGGCATCCTAATAGAGTATTGACTGCCTTTTCATTTGTTTCATATTTCTTCTTCTCAGGCGGATCTGTAGGAGTTGCTGATGGAAAAGTATACCCTGTATCTATGATATCCCAGACTTCTATTCCAAGAGATTGAAGATAGGCAGTAACTCTTACCTTTCAATATACAAAGTTTTTCCCATTAAAAATCGGTGGCCTGATTGATGCTTCCCTCTCGTAGTTGCTCATGATGAAAGATCTTCCTTCAAGCGATCAAGCTTCTTCTGAAGGACCTACTCTGATACCAATTGTTGGAAATAATACTGAGAGGGGGGTGAATCAGTATTATCAAGTCAAATATTTCTTTTCCAAAACAAATGATATACGCTACTTCAGTTAGTTAAACCCACATATATGTGCAACTATGTAGAAGGAAAACCGCATATACAAAACAAGCTTTTAATTTACTTTATCTTTCTGATGATGATTGTTAATCTGTGTTGTAGAAACAAATAGCCAGTAACTAGAGACAGTAAAATAGAACAGAAGGACAATCACGCACAAGAACACAAGATATAATGTGGAAACCCAATGTGGGTGAAAACCACCTACTGCAATTCATCTCTATCTTCTTTTAAATTAGAAACTTCTTTTACAATGTACTGGTGCAGTCCTTTACAAGTACGCAGGCTACAACCTACAGAGAGCTACAACCCTCTCTCATTCTCCAGCTTCACCTGGAAGGGAGCAACAACCCCCTTTAGCTCTTGCACTAGCTAAGATACTAGTACGTAGGTGCTGGCCTACAGAAGGCTACAACCTTCTCTTTCTTCTAGGGACCACATTTCATAAATTTTAAGACTGGATCCATAAACATCAATCATCAAGAATCAACCAATCTCCTTTCCACCAATTAGATCTGAATCAAGTAGATACTTCTCCGACAATTGTACCCAAAACACAGTAACAGAAACCACACACCAAACGCTGAACCTAGAACATAGCAGCAATAAACAGAAGCAGCTAGATCACAACTTAAAGTACATACGCTATTTCAATAACCTGCAACATGCGTGCATACGCTTTTGTGTTTGGAGCAACCTGCATATACATTGTTTTCATTCACTGAACCAGCGTGTATATGCGCATTCACTTCACTAAACCTGCTTATACATGTATAAAGGATAATTCGCTCTTTCAGATATTCAAAAACACTAATTAACCCAGATTATCAGTGTTATAGATTAAGAAAGCGCCACATATGCAAGACCAAAATCATATAAAGATACTATCATTCAAGCTTAAAGATTATGACCCATCAATAGAACTTATCCTTCTTCTTTGCGCTAAGGTCCCTCCTTTATTCAGATCCAGATCTGCACCATAACCCAATTACTAGCATTTAGATCTACCACTTTTTCAGATATTCAATGATAATTCAGATGATCATTTGCCACAAGATCTCCTTCCTCTTTTATAGTCTTAGGCCTTCCACAATACCACGGTCCAAAACCATAACATTTCATTACCATGAACCCAAAACTAGGGATCAACACATCTGACGAGACACCATGGTCCAAAACCATAGGTTCAAATCCCAAAGACTAACTACCATGGACCAAGAGTAAGTTCCCCAACATATACGCACTTTAGTAACATATAACCCGCATGTATATGTGTCTTCGTCTAGATGAACCTGCGTATATGTCTTTTTCTTCTTTCTGAGTGCCTGAAGTGAGATCTGTCACGAAGATGAGTTGCCATCAAGGAAAACTCCAGAGCCATAGCATCAAACCTATGCCATAATGCCAACAATTACGACCTCAGGACGTTGGTTGCATAGCTAACCCCGACAGGGCCCACATACTCTTAGTGTTTCATCTTGTGGGGTTAGGGTTTTGGTTTTTTAGCTTTTTTTCCTTATTTTTAAATAATAAAATATCCCTCGAGCCTCATTGTAACACAGTTCAGAGGCATGTACCCACCACATCTCTTCTCAGAGATAAGCTACCATCGCCCGAGCTAGTTTATTTCCATTTCGTATGTAAGCATATTCCAGTTCTTTGATATTAACGAAATGCAATTTTATTTATGCTGCATTTGTATGCTTATGTGTATATCTATATTTTGTTATGTTCCTGCATAAGTCCAAATCAATGGTATAAGAGCGACATACTCTTTCTATGTTTTTCTTTGCATGTCCCCAACGAGGTCAGGGTATCATGTGTTAGGGCTTGAATTAGTTGAACCTTTTCCAGAACAACCTCATAAACCCCAAAGGCCTCCCATGGAAAAAGAAAAGAAAGATAAGGGGGCGGGAGATTCTTTCAAACTATTGCGCGAGGAAGCCCTCGAGTGACAAAGGAACACAATGATGGATAAATTTTCCCAGGCCCTTCAACAGCTACCCACAGGTGACACATCTTCAATTAGAAGCCACTTTGGAGGTGCCACTTCTTTTAGATACAAGTTAAATTTTATATTCCCATATTTGAAGGCTAGATATATGTGGATGTTGTAGATATATGGTTAAATCTATTGGAAGGATATTTTCAGCTCATGACTTTTCCAATCAAGAAAATATTACTTTTTCACTCCTCAAAGCTGCCCCACATGGAAAGGACTAGTGGGAAACCTACTGTGAACAAAAGGACGACAAGGAATCCTCACTATTTTCAGCCACACCCACTTGGAATTCTTTCCAAGACACCATCAAGGAACAATATTACCCTATCAGGAACTATAAACATAGATACATAAAGTGGACCATGTTGCGGTAGGGAAGGGACGAAGATGTGATGGAGTTCACAAATATTTTCCACACCCTTCACATGAAGCTAGGTATCAAGGATTATGAGCAACATTTGGTACTCAAGTATTGCAACTATCTACAAGTACATCCAGGATGAGAAGGAGTTTATGGACATCTCCTTGCTTGGTGTCGCCTATCGATATGCTATCAAGATCTAGCAGAAACTTGAACAAAAGAGGCAAGACTTTGGATATGTGAATCTGAAGTAAGGGAAAGGTGTCCCCAAACCACAAAACAAAAGACAAATCCAAGGCAGGGTGAGCCAGGGAAACCTATTGAAGTCATAAGAAAAGGACAACACCATGAAGGCAAATAAGGACACAAGGAAATGGTGTGAGTTCCATAAGAGCCCCACTCACAACACAAGTGAGTTCCGAGCCAACTAGTCATTAGTGGTTGAGTTGAAGGCTTCTAAATTAGATGCATGTTCTCAGAATGAGTCATAAACCGATAAGGGGAATGACAAAGGGAAGAAAATTATTGATGAAAAGCCTAGTGCCATTGTTGCCACCACCAAGATCCAGAAGGTTGAGCCCAATGATCCAAAGGAGGGGGGGTGACTCTTCCACTCATAGATGTGGATGAAGGGTTATCTATTGTAGTTCATTGTCGAAAATGAGAGCTAAATGAGCCCCATTTCAACAATTTTTTGAATAAGTTGGACCTACTGACCACACCACAGCCATAGTTGGACACCATCGGGTGGCTTCACCAACATTGTCACTTGTGCTACAACATCAAACTCTTCACATATGAGGTCATGTGGGATGTTGTTCCTCTTGAAATTTTTGGTGTATTATTAGTCAACCATACTTGTGGAAGCGTCATAATGTGTATGATCCTAGGCCTCGCACTATCATTATTTTGTTGGGCAATAAGTTATACAATATACTAGAGGCAACACCACCTACCACCATCTCTTTGAGCAAGATCATTTCCCAGACTAGGAAATTTGTCTTCCTTATGATCATTCTCAAGAAAAGAAGAAGATTGTGGCCACATCCACAACCTCAAGATAGGGATCCTCCACGTGGTAGAAATAGAAGAAAAAGGTTATGGAAGTGTATAGGGACATATTCACCTCACACACAGGGGTGCCCCTACACTATCAGGTTAAGCACTCCATCGATCTAACAGTGGGCACGCCACTACCCAACAGAACAATCTACCAACTCTCTGTTCTAGAGAACGATGAAATTAAAAGGAAGATTTAGGAGATTTTTCAAAAAGGGAATATTAGGCCAAGTTCATCACCCATTGGAAACCTAATCATGTTGGTACAAAATAAAAATGACACCTTGATACTTTGTATTGACTATCGGGTGTTGAATAAGATCACTTCCTAGAATAGGTATCCAATCCCATGGATTGATGACCTTCTGGAATAGTTCAAGGGGGGGAAATAATTCAAAAAGATTGACATGAAGTCCGGGTACCACTAGGTACCAATTGAATCCTCTGATGTCTGGAAGACTTCCTTCAAATTCAAGGAGGTCCTTTTTGAATGGATGGTCATGCCTTTTAGGTTAACAAATTCCCCCACAACATTCATGTGGTTGACGGATTACATCTTGTGACCCTGTACCAAATAGTTTGTGGTAGTGTACCTGGACGACATCTTGATCTTTAGTTTGAATTGGGAAGAGCACATTAACTATTTTCGAAAGGTCCTCCAAACCCTGTGACAACAAAAATTGTGTGCCAATTTGGAGAAATGTAATTTTGTTATGACCAAGGTTTAATATCTGGGGTACATCATTAATGAGCAGAGTGTACATGTGGACCCAACCAAGATACAAGTTATTTGGGATTTGTCATCCCCAACCACTCTAACAGAGCTCTGCAACTTTCTAGGTCTTGCCAACTTATATTGAAGATTCGTGTTGCGATTTTCTCATATCACTTGGCCTTTGAGTCAAGTGACCAAGGGCATAGCGAAAGAAAAGTTATTTTGGTATGAATCCCAACAGAAGGCATTTGTCAAGTTAAAGCATCGCCTCTGCTCTACATGAGTGATCACATTACTAGACCTGTAATAACCATTTGAAATTGAGATAGATGCCTCCAACCATGTTATTGGTGTAGTTCTTACCTAGCAGGGGGATCAAGTGGCATATCACAGTGAGACACATTTAGATATAGTCTAAAATTATCCCACTTATGACATAGAAATGTATTATATTGTGCAGGCCTTCCAACAATGGAAGCATTACATTTTGGGGAGGGAAACGATCATCCACATAGATCAATGACCCCTGCGGTTCATAAAGACATAGGGAAAGTTGTGAAACAATCGCTATAAGAATTGGTCCACATAGATGCAACAGTTCCATCTGAACATCAAGTACAAAAATGGCAGAACCAATAATGTTGCAGAATGTCTCAGCTGACCACCGGTCATGGCGTTGACCACTGTGCTCGACTCTTATGGACATGAGACTTCAGGGTGGCCACATGTTACAAGAGCGATCTAGAATTCAGTGAAACCTACCAGATGCTCTTGGAAGGCAAACAAGTTCCAAATTTTCACGTCCACAGTGCACTGTTATGCAACATGGGACAACTCTATGTTTCAACAAGTGAGCATACCAAGATGATTTGGGAAGTGCACTACAGTCAGTTCGTTGGACACTTTGGGGTAGAGAAAATAATAGCAATGTTGCAGAATTAATTTTATTGGTCGAACCTTTGACAGGATGTTGAGAAGTACATCAGATCCTGCACTTCCTACACCATTACCAAACCAACAATCAAGAAGAAAGGCCTATATTCTCCTTTGCCTACTCCTAGTCGGTCTTGGGAATCCATCTACATGGATTGCATGTTGGGCCTTCCTTCTACTAAGCATGACAATGACTATGTGTACATGGTCATTGACAAGTTCTCTAAGATGGTCATTATGGCAACCAGCAAGAAGAGTATCACAAAAACAACAATTTCTAAGCTCTTCTTTGAATGAGTGTGGGTACATTTTGGGATCCCACATTCCATTATTTCAGATTAGGACATCTTATTCCTGAGTAAATTTTGGTTAAGCCTCTACTCTATGCTAGATACCAAGCTCAATAAATCCATGGCCTTCCACCCCCAAATTGATGGTCAAATGGAGGTTGTCAACATGATGTTTTTGCACATTTTGTGCACATACAAATTGAAGAATCCACACACATGAAATGAAATCCTCCCCTATATCCAGAACACCTACAATAGAGCTCTCCATAGCTCCACTAGCCATAACCCTTTTCAGGTGGGGTTGTGATTCCAACCCCTATGTCCCATTAATGTGGCCATACCATTTGCAGCTACTCAATCCGATTCAAATTATGTCCAGTCTGAAGCTGCCGAGATAACAACTTCATTGAGCACATTCAAAACATCTTCTAGCAGGTCCATGACATATTGGATAGAGCCAATGCTAATCATAAGCAACATCAAGTGTCACACATGTTTTAGGAGGGCGAAAAAGTTTGGTAACATTTGTAGAAGGAGCGCCTCGCTGGGTTCCACTGCAAGATTCGCTCACTCTAATATGGGCCATTCACTATAACCAAGGCTATAGGGGACAATGCCATTGAACTCAGTATTTCATCGCTTCTTGGTCTATGCCTAATATTCAATGTGGACGAGTTGTGACAATACTTTCCTCCATTGTTGGACATATATGACATTGAAGAGAAACTAACACAAATAGAGCTCAACCCAAGTTGCATTGAGCAGACCACAATTGACAATATCATGGACACACAAATTAAGAAAAATAGCTAGCAGAGGATCCAACTATATCGTGTTGTCAAAGAAGGAAAATTCCTTCACCAAGGACAGTGGTTCACTAGGGACTAGGTTCAACAAAAATGTCCTCACCTCATGAAGGCTTTGCACATAATGGGGACCATTTCTCCCTAAGGAGGGAGGATTGATCTAGGTGGATACTGGTGGTCACTTGCCTATAACACCTATACATCTAATTAGTTTCATTATTTTCCTTAATTATAGAAACATTTACTATTTTTATCATATTTTTTTTGGTCCTAAACTTTTGGAGCTATTTTGACCCCCTAAATGACATTTTTTTGAGGTCCACAATGGGCCCATAGCCATAAGTAAGGGTCTGTGAAAAATCATATAGTACTCAGAGAGATATTTCCAAGGAGGTATCGAACATGAGAAACGAAGATCATATGACCAAGTTATGACCTTGAGAAGTTGGCTTCCCAACTAACCCCAATGGGGCCCACAAACTCTTAGCATTTCGTCTATCGGGGTTAGATTTCCAAGGAGGTATCGAACATGAGAAACGAAGATCATATGACCAAGTTATGACCTTGAGAAGTTGGCTTCCCAACTAACCCCAATGGGGCCCACAAACTCTTAGCATTTCGTCTATCGGGGTTAGGATTTTTCCATGTTGTTAAATAATAAAAATACCCTTGATCCTCATTGTAACATGGTTCAAAGGCATGTAGCCACCACATCTCTTCTCAAATATAAGCTACCATTGCCCGATCTAGTTTGTTTCCATTCTATATGTAAGCATATTTCAATTCTTTGATATTAATGAAATGAGATTTTATTTCTGTTGTATTTCTATGCTTATGAGTATATCTATATTTTGTTACATTCCTACATAAGTCCAGATCATTATATGTTGGCACCTGAGTTTATGTAGAACCATTATTCCACCTATATGAGTCGATACTTTTATGAGGATCACTTATGCAACATCATTTGATCAGACATTCTTCTATATGTGATATTGAGACATAGCTTCATTGTGTTCTTTCGCGACTATGATATGATGATCCACTATGTATTATTTATCTCCTTCTCTACACTTATGTATACATATGGGAGCTACCTTATACTTGATCAACGAACATGCTTTACTACTTCCGAACATGGGTATGCCTCACTCATACATGACTTTTCTTTCTGACTGCTTCCATAGGTATTCGATGGGATGGAATATGGTGATCTACTCCTGGCTTTGTGTATGACTCCTCTCGTTATGCTTAATATATTTTTCCCATCATGTTCCCCTTCTGACCTCATATATCAGGGGACATTTGCTATAGCATCATTTAACACTCTTATAGACCTGATGCTCTTTTATGGCCCTAACAACCCCTTTTCCCATGTAGACTTGACTTTATAGGGGAAAACAATATTTCAAATCCAGATGTTACTTTTCCCATACAAAAACATGTACATATGCAGGTTCCATAATATTATACCCACGTATACCTTTTAAAATATAAAAAAATAAAATAAAATTCTATTTTTCGAGCGAGGTTTATGAGTTTTTCTGAGATCCCACCTACAAGAGCTCGTGGCCTAATCTAAATAACCAATTTGAGATGGTATATATACACCCCTTTGGTAGGACTAATTACGACAACAAGAGAAGAAGGATATCGATAGTATACTCGATTTATCCTAGATCAAGTTTGCTTTTCTCATGCCTCCTGCACTCCCAATCTCTAGGAAACCTTAGTTTCCTTTGCAAAGTTTCTCAACATCCTTATCTCGCATATTTTTGCACTTATTAGAGAGGTTATCTTCGTGGCTCAAGCTAGATGAATCTTGAGGAAGTTTTCATTTGTTGCTTTGGCCTAGATTAGGTTGTATCTATCCTATACTTATTGTTGCTAATCAATAAAGAAGCTCATGTCTTGTTCCTGATATATGTTGCCATCTTCTGAATGATAACTTAAATGTTTAAATGTGATGATCTAACATATTATTACGCAGGCACATTTAATTATCTATTATGTATATGCTTCTTGATTGATTTGCATTTTTTCACATCTTGGAGGAAGAAGAGGGTTTGGACCCTACGAGAACATCTTCAAACATAGGATCTTCGAGTATGTCTCCAAATCCAAGTTTGATAATTTGAATGTTTGGCATGCTTGATCGAGTGTTCTTTGATAATTATCATACCTTGGTCTGTTGATTCTTTCAACCATTACCTAAGGGAACATTTCCATCCAACACAATAATCATCATTGCATATGCCTCCCTCGCTCATGCAAGAGGCTACATTAACTAAGTCAACAACTCCACCAAACATCATGAAAATAATATATGAAATGATATACATGGATTCATGATAACATGGTTGTAAAAATGGTGTCCAACATCCCATACAGGGTTGAAAAAACTCTCATATCTCTCTCTCAAAGCATTCTTAACTCATAACTACACAACCAACATGACTTAATGAGAAGACAAACAAAGTTGCAGGGCTTTATCTCCACGATAGGGCGCATAGATGGATAAAATAGAATGATCCACTATAATACATGACAAACACCATGGATCATCTCTATGCATGAACTATATAGGACTGAGACTATATCATCCACTAGCCCATGCATGGTTTTCACAAGTGCTACTCAAATGCACATAAGGGTCCTCTTTTCAACGCATGCATGATATAATGATATAATGAAATTACATGACATCTATAAAAAATAATATGTGCTCTACATGGCAGAGATATCATCACAATACGTAGAACATGATAACATATGTCAAACTATGAAATCCTTGGCAATTATATAAGATCTCAGCGACAATAGTATGCGAAATTTCTTCAACAAATCCATGGAAATTCTTAGTGGTCTAGTAGCAACATAATGAATTCTCTTTGTAGCATGAAAACCTTCATATTAGCAGTAGAAATAATTATCAACATAACATGCCAATCAACACTAGATATCAACCCTCTATAGCAAAAACATGGCAATAGAACAACCACCATACGGAAGTAAAACCTCTACAGGATAATCAGAACTAGTAGAAGAAATTTTTGGCATTATGATACAAGAGTTGTCCTTGTTACAAAACATTTTTTCACTGTCCCTATACTCTCTGTTCCTTGATCCTAGAGGACCTCTACAGTGAACCCCGCATGCTTTGCCTTCATGAAGAAACTCCCATTGTGTCCCTCTTCATGAGCAGATAAATTCCCTTTTGCACCATTTTCCCTAAAACTTCTATTTTGCCTAGTTTACAAGACCAACGTTAATGACCTTTGTCTTCCCCACACCGATGTGAAGAGATTAACATTGTCCCTCATGCCAACTAGAGTGATTGAGTTGTGTTCCAGTCGCATCGATCCTGTTATGAAAATTTTGTTAAATTAGAAGCCGAAGCTTCTAGCTCTAGAAGCTTCTTAATGAAAGTTTGGTAAATGGTTTGGCCAGATGGGGTCGAGGATGACAGTTTGGGCTCCTTTCCCCTATAATGATGGAGCTACCTCAAGGGATAAGACCTTCTCCCATGAGAAGAGGATCCATCTCCCATCCATTTTTCCTATATAAACCTCCCTTCTTCCCAAGCACAAGTTATTCCTAGTGTTAGTTTTTGGTTGATGTTGGTTTTCTTATGCTATTTTGGTTTGGAGTAGACATCAAGTTATTACTAGTTGTAGCTATCTAGTTCTATGAGGGAGAAGTGTGACTTGGTTTGGAGTGAAGCCTAAAGGGAAGAGCCTTAAAACTATTGTTGATTGAGTTCATCGTGGAATGCTAGTAGAAGTGTGTGGGAACCCAGTCTTGTCAGAGGAGGACTGCAACGTTAAGACAAATGGTTGTAATTTCTCTTTGATATTAATATATGCAACTATCGATTGATTTCCTACATGATTTTTCATCTTACACATTCATGGCTTAATGTTTCTTGACTTCTTAAGTAGGTTGAATTACAATTCATCTATTGTTACATTTGTTTTCGTTTACTTGTTTCAGGTGGTTGAAGAAGCAAGTGAGAGATAACTGGAGCGAGCAAGAAAGGACATCACCAAACTAGATAATCAGACCAAGAGGTAGGCCCTCTTGATTGATTCTAACCTAAGGAAATCTTCCATAGAATGTATCTATTGTGTCTAGAGCCATCATCAGGCTAGAGGAATTTGTTCATGTCTGCACTTATAATTTTACTTCACCATAAATTGGCGACTCAACTGGGGATCCCAATCATTTTGTTTGTCTTGGATTTCATGATTTCATGAGAAATTTTCTAGTTGCATGTTTTCCCTTTGGTTCTATTTATTTTCTCCTGCTTACTGGTCTGAGTCTAAAATTCATAGTAGCAAATCTGGTCCCTATTTCAAAAAAAATTATTTTTCCTTAGCTCCCTCGATCAGCGTGCTTAATTCTCTGATAGTTGCGCCAATCAACGTGAGTTGCTGAGAAACAGTCATGTCAACCAGCCTCTGGCGCTTGTTGTTAGTTAGGCAGTCGTGCCAATGCCTATAAGTGAAGATTAGGGCTTGACCCCAATCTTGGCTAGTGTGTTCTGCTCTTGTGGTTTTGACCCCGTAAGCCTTTTGGACAGTTTTCTCCTTGATTAGAAAACTACTTTTCATTTGGTTTTGTTTTCTTATTGGCTTATCATCTTTCTGCTTGATTGATTGAGTCATTGAGTGTCCAGTGACACTAGGAAATCTAGTTGGTCATCCATTCATTAGTTTGTGAACTCAGCAAGTCGGGTTGTAGGTGTGCTCACTCTTTGCATTTTGTTTCTTGTCCTTTTTACGACTTTGACCTCTTTTTGCACAAGCTTGAAAATTTTTCATTTGCTTGCCTAAACATTTCTTTTCAGGCATAGATTACATTTCTTGTCTTATGTTTGGTAAAGTCGGTGTTTCATTAGTTTGAATGGGTTTCTCTTTTCATGTGTTCATCTGCTTGAAGAGCTTATTGTCTCGAGAACTTTTTCACTGAACGATTATATGAAAAAAGTTTGTTTCATTGGTTCATGAAAAATTATGAAATTCTGGCTTGTTGCATCATTGTGCTACAATAATATGCATCATTAAAATACTAGAATTGCATCGAAATTTGAAAAAGGAAGAGAACTTTTTGCTTTTTAAATGACTAATAGATAAGTGCTTGTCAGGAAATTAGGAATTGGAATGCATTTTTCATTAGTTTATTTTTTGAAAAAGTAAGGTGGTGAAAGATCATTTCATTTTCAGTTGCTTGATTGTTTGCATTTGGTTGAGTAGTTTCTACCCTATCTAGTGTAGACATTTCATCGAATTGAAAGGGTCTTGTCTCATTTAGTTACATTTAAGGTTTTTTGAGTAGCATCGCTAAGACCTTGTTAGGGTCCCACCCTAACCCCCTTATTTATGTAGTGGGATCACATCATAATAAAGAGTCAATAAAGCCCATATTAATAATTGTAAGTGGTTAACCCGCTATTTATTACGGGACCATAGTTAGTTGCAAATGGGCCTAGTATTAGGTAGATGGTATTAATAAAACCCATGGTATTGATCCATGGTATTACATGTATGAGTCATATATAAAGGATAGAGACTCCCTACGAGGAGCATCGTGTCTTACTTTTGAATCGAGCTCTGCTCTATTGGAGGTTGCCCCCTCAAAGAGGCCAGTGAACATTGCTTTCTGAATAATAAAATATTGGTTGTTGATTCTCACTATTCTATGTTTTGGGTATTTTTCTTCGCATATTCTATATTTGGGTATCTTTTGTAGGTTAAAAGCATAACAAGTGGTATCGGAGCTCTTTCCAGGGCCGGTGGGATCTCCATTTCTTAGCAAAATTTGTTTTTTGGCTAGAGACATGTTACAGCGTCTTTAAACCACGGGATTTATCATTGAGCGCATAAACCTGCGGATTTGGGGAGGCATGCATGCAGGAAATACAAGAGGTGGTCACGCTTGTTGGACTCCCTTGTAACCCCTGTGGGTACCCCTTCGAGTAGTAGCGCATTAGACAAAACTATGTACGGACTGTCTTCCACGTACCTTTTGGGTATATCGGAAGGCCCCTAGCTCCTTTGCAACCTAGCCATAGATAAACCATCGACCGTCTTGTTGCTACAGTACATTGAGAACAGCACTCGGAGAGATTACTTGCCCGTACGATAGGGTAGTCGGGTTGTATGGCTAAGGGTACGGTTGATCCTCCTTAGTTAGAGCCCTGAAACATTGGGCCGAGTACTACTGTCAGACCCTTATGTATATTGCGATCTGTAGCACCTGACACTCCTCGAGACCATAGCTCCCTTTTATCTTGAGATCACACATCATCTCAGCTAGATCCGCTCGCGCAAAGGGGTGCAGCAGCAGCAGACATCAGTCCGATCTATTAGATCCATCAGATCCGCAGGAGAAATCTGTTCCACCGCTCAGAGCTATCTGATCCGCCATTCAGATCTCTCAGATCCACCTGATTTGAGTAGTTGTGTGGGGTTCCTATACCAGAGCATGATTTTTGCAGGACTTTTAACAACATTGACATTTTGAGGATTCGGCGACTGCGGTATTCCTAAGGAAGGAGTAAAACTCCGTTAGGAGTTTTCTGAAAAAAATAAAAAAATAAAAAAATAAAAATAAAAAATAAAAATAAAAATAAAAATAAAATCAGAATCAGGACGACAAGCTGAGCACGGTGGTACCATTCAATTCTTAGTGAAAAAAAATTTGGCGGTCCCAAATTTTAAGAGCATCAGGTCGGTGCATGGTAGCAACTAGAGTTCAAGCGATGGCCAATGAGAGGATGGACAAACTTGAACAAATCTTGCAATCCATCCAGACTCGGCTTGAAAATCTAACAATATTAGTCCCGAGCACAATTCCGAAGGGCAAGGAGGTAGCCCATGAGGAAGAGTATATGGGCAATGGACACAGTGAGGGTGAATCTATCCATTCTCCTCACCTTTGGGGCTCCCAAAAACAACAATCCCATCCAAGACCTCCCAAGTTGGATATGCATAAATTTGATGGTTCTCACTCGGTGGCATGGATAGCACAAATGGAGCAGTGTTTCAATTTGAATAACATCCTAGATGATGAGACTCAGCTTATGGTGGGGAGCATGTACTTGGACAATGAAAGGTGGCAATGGTGGGAATGGCATCAACATTGCAATGCACCTTTTAGGACTTGGGACAAATTCAAAAAAGCTCTTACAGACCGCTTTGACCAGGAATCTGCTTTTTTGGGTCGTCTTACTAAGCTCCGACAGACTGGCACAGTAGATGAATATATTACAGCCTTTGAAGCCTTAGCCTTCCTCACTAGGGGTCTCTCATATGTGTTCTACATGGAATGTTTTATCAGCGGTCTTAAAGAGGCCATAAAAGCCCACGTCCAACTACACCACCCTCGCACATGGATTGAGGCTTGCAAGGTAGCTCATAACATGGAACGTGTGTTAGCAGTCCTGGCCACTCGCCCAAATTTCATCGCGAAGGGTCGCCCCACACAGGATCACAGCATGACTCAAACACTTAAGGTTCAAAAGGTGTCACCAGTAGAAATGGCCGAAAGAAGAAATCAGGGATTATGTTACTACTGTGATGAAAAATACTCCCTAGGTCACAAATGCAACCCCAAATTTTTTCAAATTGATGCCACTGATTACAGCTCATCGGAGGAAGATCCACCACTTGAGGAACTGAGGCGGTAGAAGAAGACAACCAAAAGGACAATTTCCTTGACGAACCAGTTATTTCACTGCATGCTCTGGCAGGGATTTCTTCACCTCAAACTCTCAAAATCAGAGGTTTTATTAAACATCGCCCAGTAGTAGTCCTGATTGATAATGGAAGTACACATAATTTCATCCATCAAAAAGTCGCGGAAGCAGTGCATTGTTTTGTACGAGTAGTTTCTAACTTCCAAGTCCAAATTTTGGATGGGGGCACAATGAAATGTGAAGGCCGCTGTAAAAATGTCAAACTTCAAATGGGGGATTATCAGTTGAAGACCCACATGTTTGCAATACACATGGGTGGGTGCGACATTGTCCTAGGGGCTGAATGGCTTCGCACTCTTGGGCCAATCACAATGGATTTCCAGGAGTTATATATGAGTTTTAAGCAGAACACCTCCACACATACGCTCCATGGACTCCAGGCGGGAGCCCCCTCTATCATCAGCTCGCATAGGATGGAAAAATTGCTAAAAAAGGGACATCATGGAGTTATAGCTCAATTTAATGCCATCCAGGCAGTCGAAACCAAGTCTCTGCTGATTCATCCAGAGATGCAACAGATTTTAAATAACCATCTGTTGGTCTTTGACAAGCCTCATGAGCTTCCACCCTCAAGAGGGGAACATGATCATAGCATCACCTTGGTTCTTGGGGCCCAACCCCCAAATGTGTGCCCCTACAGATATCCATTCACCCAAAAGAATGAAATAGAAAAAATAATCAAGGAACTTTTGGAAGCAGGTGCCATACATCCCAGCATTAGTCCTTATTCATCACCTGTGGTCATGGTACTCAAGAAAGATGGGGAATGGCGGATGTGTCCAGACTTCAGGGCCCTCAATAAGTTGACAGACAAAGATAAATTTCCCATCCCGGTAGTTAATGATTTGCTCGATGAACTCAATGGGGCTCAATTCTTCACTAAGCTGGATCTTCGCTCAGGCTACCACCAAATTCGCATGAAGGAAGTCGACATTCCAAAGACTGCTTTCCGAACTCATGAAGGCCATTATGAGTTCTGGTCATGCCATTCGTCTTTGTAATGCCAATCTACTTTTTAGAGCCTTATGAACCATCTTCTCAAACCATATCTCAGGAAATTCGTTCTTGTCTTCTTCGATGACATCCTCATCTATAGTTGCACTTGGGCCACACATCTTCAACATGTAGATCTACTTTTGCAACTACTCTGCAAGCATCAATTATTTGTTAAGATGTCCAAGTATTCATTTGGCATGGAAGAAGTTGAGTATTTGGGCCACATTGTGGGGCATGCAGGTGTCAAGGTGGAACCCAAAAGATCCAGGCAATGTAGGATTGGCCTTAACCTAAGACTTTGAAGAGCCTGAGAGGATTTTTGGGTCTCACAAGCTATTATCGCAAATTCATCCGCAATTATGGTCGCATAGCGAAGCCCCTCACACAACTCTTGAAGAAAAATTCATTCTTCTGGAATGAGGATGCACCGCAGGCATTTACAGCTCTCAAAAATGCCATGTGTTCCACTCCAGTCTTAGCACTACCTGATTTCACCAAATCTTTTGTCATTGAATGTGATGCTTCGGGTACAGGTATTGGGGCAGTTTTAATGCAGGAAGGTCGGCCTTTGGCCTTCACAAGCCAACAATTAAGTGGGAAGAATCTAGGTCAATCTACCTATGAGAAGGAAATGATGGCCATCTTACACGCAGTAGAGACCTGTCGACCTTACTTACTGGGGTGACGTTTCCAAATCCGCACAGACCATCACAGTCTTAAATATTTTTTGGAGCAACGCATATCCTCCCCACAACAAAATAAATGGCTCGCTAAAATGTTGGGATATGATTATGAGATCGTTTACAAAAAAGGGCAAGAAAATAGGGTAGCAGATGTATTATCTCACCAATTTGAGGAAGAAAGTACCCTGCTAGCAATTTCCCTTCCCATTCCAGAATGGATTGAAGAGGCTCACAGGGAATGGTTTTCACATCCCGGGCTCTCCCAACTCATTTCTCAATTGTAGGTGGATCCAAATCCCACCAAGGGCTACTCGTGGCAGAATGAGATTCTTCGCTACAGGGACAGAGTTTTAATATCACCAACATCTAGCCTCAAAAGTCGCATTTTGGCAGAATTGAACTCATCCCCCCTTGCAGGACATTCAGGATTTCAGAAGACGTATGCTTGCACCAGAAGATCATTTTTTTGGAAAGGCATGAAAAAGGACATCCTTAATTTTGTAGTAGAAGGCGATGTATGTCAACGCCACAAAGGGGATACCGTCAAAGCACTAGGCACATTACAACCATTTCCCATCCCGGCATCAATATGGACAGTGGTTTCTATGGATTTCATTACAGGTCTTCCAAAGTCCGGAAACAAGTCAGTCATCATGGTGTTTGTGGACAGACTTTTGAAGTATGCTCATTTCTGTGCCCTACCCCATCCATTTACACCGACTTTGGTCGCTCAATCTTTCATGGATCAGATCTTCAAATTTCATGGCATGCCCACTTCTATTGTGTCCGATCGTGACCCGATCTTCACCATTAATTTTTGGCAGGAACTCTTCAGGCTACAAGGCACCCATCTAAAACTCAGCACTTCCTATCATCCACAAA
>APFE031170157.1:5919-18560 GCA_000404065.3 Pinus taeda
GCATATGCTTAGTCTTAATTCTTATCAATGATTGTAGTGTATTAACGAGTTTGTTAGGTTGCACCAACTTTTAATAAATTGAAAAAAAAAAAAAATTGTGCCACGTGGCTCCCCCCACCAATTTCCTAGGGATATGAAATTAGTAGAATTCTAATAAGTTTCTCCATGATAAGTTCATCATTATTATTTATGACATTCATTTATATATAAGAAAAAATTATTTAGCAAAATGGTCCATTACTTTTAATAAATTTAAAAAATTAGATTCGTTCCACGTAGCTCCCCACCCACCAATTTCCTAGGGATTTGAGATTATTCCAATTCTAATAAGTTCCTTCATGATAAGTTCCTCATTATTATTTATAACATTTATTTATAATTCCTTTTTTTTCTTAACTTAAAGTTGACGCATAACCTTTTTATACATGGTTAATGAGGGAAATGTGTGCATTAGTAAGACATTCTTCATGTTGAAATAGTTTTTTTTTGTTATATTTATGAAGCCTTCAGCTATATCAACGAAATTAATATTTTTAATATGGTTGTACTAGTCTTAAACTATTTTTGTCTTAAATATAAAGTTGCCTTAAAATATTTTCGTCCCAAACTGTCTTTGTCTTAAATTTTATATTTAAGATAGTTCAATTGACATTAAATTTTAATGTAAAATAACTAAAGTAAAAAGTGACTTTTTAAGACAAAAGAAATCGCGTCTTAAAAAATGTCCTAAAAGTGCTCTTCATGTAGTAGTGTTAAGATTATTGTAAAGAAGTGCTGCAAAAATGAAAGAAATCTATTGTGTTGATTCATTAAGTTTAGATAACCTTTTGATGTTGTACTAGGAAAAACCTTTGCAATAGGTTCGAAGAGATTAAATTATCTCTTAAGTTGAGGGCTATTGTAGCAAGATTATATAAGATTTTCATTGCTAAGTTTATGAAAAAATGAGGGTCAATCAGAGGAAATTAACTACAATGGCAGAGTCAAGCAAAGTTTTCGTTGTCTCTCACCCTTTATGGCATATAAATTGATGGGTTGAAATTTTTCTTAAAACAAACAAGTTGTGTCAATGCATCTCTTATTGGTATATTCATCATTTTTGGTATAGTCATCATTCTTCTTCTTTATGCTGAGGATTCCCTATGATATTTGTAGGAAACTAACAGTCCTCAAGTATTTCTACTCTAATATGATAATCAAATCCAATAATATCACCTAAGATACTTTCATATATGATAATAACAACTTAGACAAAGTTCCTTTATACAAATGTCTTAGAATCAATATTCATCACAAGCTCAATTAGAATTATAGCATTGATTAAAGGAAAAATCGAGGGTGGAAAGTTTATTATGGATTGAAAAAGAATGTAATAAGTGGAACTTTAGATATGGGAACAGAAGAAAATCCTCTTTGACCCTGATCTAGATTGCATTGTGTTCCAGTGGCCACAACAACCCCCATATTTTCTCTAAGTGTCACCTATTCTTAGAGATAGATGAGGGTTTTGCCTACTAACAAGTCTCAGCATACCCATACTAGGCTTGATTGACCTTTCCTTAGCTAAAACCACCTTTTTGATTTCTTTAGTACCCCTTAAAATGAAGTTTGAATGAGATTTTACAAAGTTACTCAACCTAGCGATACCAATGTTAGATGTAGCTTAACCCAATGATATATGGTTGGAATCATGAAAATATAGAATACATTGTTGAGAACTTGGTCACCCCGATGATACACCACCCTAATAGTTTCTCAAGTTAGTGAGATCAATCTTAGTGAAAAGGCTCCAACTCAAGTTTTAGTCTTGCAAACTGATATTTTCAAGCCTTGTATCACCTTGATGATGACTAGCCCAATGATGTGACAGTCAAGAGGTGACTTAATTTAATCATTTTATCTCTCAAGCTTAACTTATTGATCATAATGGTGTTCCAATGATGAGTTATCTAATGACACAATGCCACCATCTTCCCCTAGTTAATGATATATCCCTCCCAAATGACTTAGCCTGATTATTGACTCCTTAAAATTTCTTCTTCTAGTGCTACATCACCCAAATGATGACCATCTCAATACCATGTCTCCCTAATGATCGTTATATTAGTTATACATCACTTGGAGGAGGTTTATCTCAACCCTATATCGCTCCAGTGTTGATCAATCCAATGACACAATACTACAAAATGTTTCAAAATAGAAATATTGCCTTGCAAACTTCCTTGGAATAGTGCTAGATCACTTTGTAAGTGGTCATCTTAGTGTTATATTTATAGGATGATGGATAGTACAATTATATAGCCCCTTCTCTACGTCTCTTAACCATATTTTTCTCTATATTTCAACTTCCACTAATGTATTTCTTGGTCAAGTGACAATGAAATTAAACATTAATAGGAATTTATTACATAGCTTTTTGTGCACAAACCCAAGTAAAAATTTATAAAGGGCTCCATATTTTCCTCATTATTCATAGTGCCTAGTTATTTTTTTCTCTTGTAATAATTGAAAACATTTAATGGGAAAACACTTCCTTAGCCCTTGTCAAAGCCAAGTGTTGACCAACTCAACTTAGGTATGGGTCAAATTATGCCCACTTAGCTTCATATTTTCTCTTATTTGTTTGTTTTATGAATGAAGTTTACCCAAGTTTTTATCTTTCTCACTCTTAAGCACTCCCTCACTCCTTTCTTCCCATTAAATAGGAAATTATAGCACTCATTTCAAAGAACATGGTTACACCATCTCATTTCCCGTCAAATCCTAGCCTTCTAAGTTCTCCATGTGCTAGTAATCCAAATGGATCCTAAAAGGTTCAAAAAAAAATTGTATCAAAATTCATTTTTGATAGCACCATTGTGTGTTTCTTGTTGCCATGATTCTAACAGTGCAAACAACACGTCAAACGAATGTTGTATGAAAAATTTATCAGTTTTTAATCGTTTTGGGAAACAAGCAAAATTTTGTGTAGGACTTCCCAGTCAGCAGTCTGTACTAATGATGTGGCATGTTGATTGGGCCTGCTCATTCTGAAAAATGATTGGGATTAGAAAGGACCAATGGCAGCTCACCACTTGTCATGTTTTTATTGGTGCTGAAGTGGTGAATTTTTATTGGGTTTCATTTGATTGGTTGATAGTTAGTGACATGGACCAATCAGAGGTCACCACGTGGCCCAACCATAGGCCGCCATGTGGCACCTTCGTGGCCACAAAAAATTTTGGTGCAGATCCAAATTACACTCTACAAGATTCGACCATGGAACCTCCTTGCAACTAATCTCCGCTCTTAACAATACACTATGTGTAGGCCTTGTTAAAAGGACCCACATAATATTTATTTAAACTAAAGTTTTGGGTGGAGGTTTGGTAAGGAACCAAGGGCTAGCCCCAGCCCCAATCACAACACCCAAAAGGACCAAGGGTAGGACCATGGGCCATAGCTTAGCCCCAGCCCCCCCAACCTTATTTTAAGTGCCATGCAACCATAATCCAGGACCAAGGGCAAATTCGAAGGGAGCTAGACTGCGAGGGCTAGCCCTAGGTCACGTGGGGATCCATGTGACTAGGAGGGCGTGCACAGGATTAATGGAAAATTTAATAATCACACAAATTTCGCTAGAATTGTGCAAGTTTTTGCTTCGTTAGCAAAAAATAGCGTGAAATTGAAGGATTGTTAGCCGGACTTGGTGAATTTGTAGGTCAACTAGCAACAAAACTTGGGGAGCTCATAACTTCTCCAGTTTTGATCCAATTGAGAAGAAAAAAGGGGCTATATAGGCATTTTTGGGTCTTATGAAGCTAATGGAATAGGTTTCATATCCATTAGAGCAATTTTGAAGAGATGTTTTACAGGTTTGAGTCTATGGGTGCTAGGATCAACCAGGGAGTTGAATCATTTTTTGAAGGATTTTGAGAATGGAGAGGACCTTGTAGGGGTTTTCTAGCCTTAATATGTTTTCTGTAGTAGCTAAGACATATATGGTGTAGCTCATATTTCTCTTTTCTCATTGTTTCTTTGAGGAAAGTTCTCTTTTAGTACTTCAAGTGAATTGTTGTACTTGTTAAGCTCATTGTCAGATGGAGTATGGGGTCTTGATTTGAGAACCCTTTTCTTGTTGATTGTTTCGTGATTGGCTATAGGTTGTCATGTTTTTAGAGTGAGAGTTCTTTGCATAAGAATGTTTCCCTGAAGAGGAAACTAGCCACTCTTTTGGTCAACACACTTTATGTACTCTTTATCACTAAAGTATTTTAAGCATAATGAGATTGGGTCAAGCCATTGGAAGTTGGACCAAGGAGACACAACCTAGGATGGGTGAAATACTTTATCAAATATTAAGTGTATTACTATTATGTTGTTGTTAAAAGTTTTTTTTAATTCATGTTTTAAGCTCATGAATTACATATAAAGACATAAAAACTCATGTAAAACTTGCAATTTACTTCATATCCTCAAGAACTTTGTTTACTATTCTAAATTGGAATGTAGCACAACAAACACTAACTTTCCCACTCATATCAAGTTAGTACCAAAGCTACACCATCACCTTCATCATCATCCTTTTCCACAAAAACTCTTATACAAGAGGCGAGTGCAGAAAGTCCCTCAGAGAAGGAAGATGGCCAAGTTTGCACCTTTTGTCCACATGATGATGAGGATGAGGTTCTATCAGTGCCAAAGTCCAAGGAGTTGAAAGAAGAAATACCAAGAGTCCAAGAAGACACCTTAAGAACTAGGAAAGAGTTTAAGAGCATCTTTGTCCCTTAGTCAAAAGATGAGGAAAATGGTAAGCATTTACATGCAGTTTATTTACATGAAAATGTTGATTTAATCTCTTTTGTAGCCTTTGAGAAGCGTAGCAAACGCATAGGAGAAAGCTCTTGTCTAATATAGGTTACAAGGGAGGAGGCTTTGGAGTGAACAATCAGGGAATTATCCATCCAATTGAGGCAAAGGAGACACTTCAATATGAAGGTTTGGGCTATGTTGAAAAGGAATAATGGTCTTCCAATGATAGCTCTAGGGTATCTTGTTCTTTTTGTCATAAGAGAGGACATGAGGAAGAAATTTTTTTGGATTTGCATCCGAAATTGATACCATCTTGGTTTCTAAAGAAAAAGGACAACATGAAATGCAAGACCTCTCCAAATAGAGATGAGCAAGTTGAAGAAGATATTAAGACAAGTTCTTCTCACCATTCAAGTCCCTCGTGTAAGAAGCATGGTTCAAAGGATAACAAGGGAAGAACTAGGTCAATTTTTCCTCACTGAGATCATAAGACAAAGGACAACCATAAGAGGTATAAGCGTCTTGATTATTCAAAGGCTTTTTATGACTGCAAACAACATGATGATTTGAATAACATGTTGTGGAATATTTTTCCTTGCACTTTTTGTCATTCACCTAACCATAGTGTGAAGAAATGTGAGCAAAGGAAAGAGTTTCTTGAATGTGGGAATGAAACAGAGAATAAAAACTCTCTTCTAAGTTCGAAGACAATGTCATCAAGCTGCAAGCACAAAAATTATGCACCCATTGTAATATCAGTGGGCATTGGGTCGAGAAGTGCCGGAAATTGCATCTACAACTACATCCTAAGAAGGGCAAGCAAGACATGCAAGCACCTGAAGAGGAAGCGAAAAAGGAAAAAATGGCTCAAGTTGTGACCATCCATGAAGCAACTCAAGAAGAATAACAAGTTGAATTAGAGGGTTCATTCACCTGGTTGGGTAAGAAACGGATGGGCTACTCATCCAATTGAATATTGTAAATATCTTTGTAAAGCACATGCCTTTTTTCCCCATATTTGGGCATTTTGTAAAGTGATGCATGTATAGATCACTATTTTGCGGCATAATGTTTATTTTGATTGTAGATAAGTCAAATAAAGTTTGGGTAATTTCTTAATGAGTCTGAAGTTTGTCTATAAGACTTTTGGAGACCAAAATTCCTTTTTGTGGGAGGCATGATCCAAATGGATCCTAAAAGGATCAAAATTTTATCATCTCAAAATTCATTATGATAGTTCTCTTACTTAGTTCTCATTGCCACGATTCTAATGGCACAAATGGCACATCAAACAGACATCGTATGAAAAAGATATCGCGTTCTAATCATTTTGGGAAACATGCAAAATTTTGTGTAAGTCTGCCCAGTCAGTAGTTTGTATTGTTGACGTGGCATGCTGACTAGGCCTACTGATTTGGAAAAATGACTGCACTTCAAAAAATACCAATGGCCTCTCACCACTTTTCAAGATTTTATTGGTGCTTAAGTGGCAAATTTTTATTGGGTTCCATTTGATTGGTTAGCAGTTGGTGATGTAGACCAATCGGAGGCTGCCATGTGGCCCAACCAGAGGCTGTCATATGGCACCTCCGTGGCCACGAAAATTTTTGGTGCAAGTCCAAATTACACTCTATAGGATTTGACCATGGAACCTCCTTGCAACTAATCTCCACTCTTACCAATACGCTATGTGTGGGCCTTGTTAAAAGGACCTGCACAACATTTAATTAAACTAAAGTTTTGGGCGGAGGTTTGGTAAGGGGCCAAGGGCTAGCCCTGGCCCCAGTCACCACACCCAAAAGGACCAGGGGTAGGACCAAGGGCCAGGGCTTATCCCCAGCCCCCCAACCTTATTTTAAGTGCCTTGAGACCATAAGCCAGGACCAAGGGCAAATTCGAAGGGAGATAGACTACGGGGGCTAGCCCCAGGTCACGTGGGGATCCATGTGACCAGGAGGGTGCACATAGGATTTAATGGAAAATTTAATCATCACACAATTTATCCAGAATTGTGCCAAGTTGTTGCTCCATTAGTGAAAAATGTGGCGAAATTGTAGGACTATTAACCGGACTTGGCGAATTTGTAGGCCAACTAGCAGCAAAACTTGGGGAGATCATAACTTCATTTTTTATCCAATTGAGGAGTAGAAAGAGGCTATACAAGAATTTTTGGGTCTTATGAAGCTAATGGAATAGGTTTCATATCCATTAGAGCAATTTTGAAGATATTTTTTACAGGTTTGAGTATATGGGTGCTAGGATCAACTAGGGAGTTGAATCAGTTTTTGAAGGATTTTGAGAATGGAGAGGACCTTGTAGGGGTTTTCTAACCTTCATATGTTTTCTATAGTAGATGAGACATCTATGGTGTATCTCATATTTATCTTTTCTCATTATGTCTTTGAGGAAAATTCTCTTTTACTACTTCAAGTGAATTGTTGTACTTGTTATGCTCATTGTCAGATGGAGTATGGGGTCTTGATTTGAGAACCATTTTCTTGTTGATTGCTTCGTGACTGACTTTAGGTTATCATGTTTTTAGAGTGAGATTTATTTGCAGATGAATGTTTCCTTGAAGAGGAAACTAGCCACTCTTTTGGTTAGCACACTTTATGTACTCTTTCTCGTTGAAGTATTTTAAGCATAGTGAGATTGGGTCAACCCATTGGAAGCTGGACCAAGGAGATGTAGCCCAGGAGGGGTGAAATCCTTTATCAATTTTTGAATGTATTACTATTATGCTATTGTTCAATGCTTTTTTAATTCGTGTTTTAAGCTCATGAATTACATATAAAGACATAAAAACTCATGTAAAACTTGCAATTTACCTCATAATCCTCAAGAACTTTGTTTACTATTCTGAATTGGAATTTAGCACAAGAAACACTAACTTTCCCTTTCAGAACAGCTATAATCACCTCATGTATCTCACAAAAACATAGAACAAACATTCTTGGCACTAAGGACTTTACGATATTCAACTTGTTAATCTAGTCTAGTTTCCTTCATCGAGCTTGAGGCTTGTGGTATAGGAACCATGGGTTTTCTCTTGGCCCTTAATTGATTTACTTAATCCATTAAAGCCCCAAAATATTTATAACACATTATATCTACCATTTCACCCTTGATCACCTCATATTTTCCATCTCAATCTGACCTAATCACTTGGGGTTTCATGTCCAAGGCACAATCTCTATGCCCTAGTCTAGGTTTCTCATTTGAAATTTGGCCCTAGTTTCAATGACAACATGAGTCACTTATTCTCAATTTAAGAACATATGAACCTGTCTCTTAGAAACACTAGTCTTCTCCTTTGTAATGTAGATAAGCCTCTCTATGATGTGATATGGAGCCGTCTTGGTTAAGATTGTGATTTTCTAAGTTGTAGTGCCATTCATAGTCATGCCTTAAGTTAATCTTACCAACCTCGATTTTTCCTTCACCACAGGTACTTAGAGCCTTTTTATTGGTTCAAAAGGAAGTGTAATAAGACAATAGATAATCATGTTCATGCTCAAGCCTAGATCTTAAAGTTCCTTGGATTTGATATTTGTGAGCTAATATGTATAGTGGGTGTTGTTGTTTTAATTGGTTATTCAAGGAAATTATGTGTGTGTCAAGGAAAAGGGTCTGCAAATTCCCCATTGTTGAGAACTCAAATTAAGAGCCACCCATTATCTCACTCGATATTTATTTTAGGGACACTCCATGCTCAATTCATAGATAAACAACATATTCATGGCCAGAGGTGTACTATTTATTCTAGAGAAACAACCTACCTATAGATTACCTATATTCAAAAATATAGAATATTATTAGAAAACATTAGTTGCAAATAATGTGGCTACCCATCTCCCCATCTTTCCATGTGCAAAGGCAGTGGAGTGAATTTTGAAACATGATAACCCTAAAGAATCCATGATTAGGGATAATCATGGAAAGCCTGTTGCCTCAGTGCCTCAGACATTGAAATATATTAGAAGATCCCCAAGGAAGAAATGGTTTTTGATGGGAATACCCTAGTAGATTCCAATATCCTTTCCAAAGATCAACGGAAGACATGGTGAACCAACAAAAAAATATTCAAATCCCTACAAAACAAAGAATAACTTACCAATATGTTGAAGACTCCCTTTCAGTTAGTGTCTACCATGTCATGCACGTTGTTTGGTTGGTCTAATGTAGAGATCTTTTATGAAGTATGGGTTACTGTAATTTGTAGTATTTGAAGCAAGACTTTTCAATTGGGTTTATATCCTATATCTCTCCTTGAAGGAAAACATCATAAAATCTCAGAATCCAAAGGAATACCAACAACCTTAGTTCTTCACAACCTCCTATCTCTTCGATATTATCTATCTAAAGCATGCATTCTTAGTAATGGGATATTAATGGACAATTCAAGAATATCCAGTTCACATCTACTACAAAAGTCCATTGGGATTCTAACTACATCTAGTCATACACCAAAATATGCCAACAATTCTTGATCCCTTTCTATGAAATCTTATTCAATTTACTTTCTCCATGCATGTATGATAGAGCTAAGAAGGTGAAGTCTACAATTGGTGATTGGTTTTTTTATTAGGATGGCACATATCTCAAGATATTTTGAGAAACCAAGCCTCACCCCTACCCAAGTTTGTAATTGATCAAAGTATATTGCAATAAATTTCATATCATCTATGCACAATGGTGGGTGGATCACTCTGAGAAGATAAGAACGCCCCTTAGTTACACATTGTATTGCACTATGGATCCTATTAATTAAAAGACATTAAAGAATCCAAAGTGGAATTTGATTCCCAAATACTCCTCCATTTTAGGGTAAAAATAATTGTAAGGCATGAAAATACAAGTGGGAATGCCAACCAGGGACATGGACTAAGGAAGTGGGGAAAAATTACATAAATTTCTTAGAGGCCATTTTTATGATAGGTTATAATTTTTCTCGAGCAAAAGAGGATAAAGCTCAAGTTGAGAGAGAAATTATTTCCAAGAAGAAGGATGCCCAGCAAGAGAAACTAAAGTTGCATGGGAAGAGAAGCTAAAATAGAGCAAAAAGTAACCCAAATATCCTAGGAATTTGAGCTCAAGGAAAATGAAGAGGAATATATGTGGAGGCAGAGAGAATGAAAGAGAAAAGTAGAGGAAGAATGAAGAGAACAAGCAGAAGAAGAGATGAGACAATAATAAGAAGCATAATCTTGATGTAAGGAAGAATATTTCCAAACATAACATGAAGTAGAGTAACAAGATTCCCACCAAAGAAAAACTCCAATGGAAATTGATCAAGTTCAATTGGCAGCCCCTATCATCACTGGTGGCCACTTTCTAGATATGAATATGGGGGTCACACCATCCAAGAAGAAGTAAGTGACTAACTTGAGAAAATTTAGATATGATCACACTTTAAATATGAGTGAAATAGGACAATGAAGCACATGGAGAAGACCTTATTGACTCCCCATCTACCTCCAGTGTTATTCACCATAGAAAGGCCCATTATGCCTGACACTAAAAATGTTCCACTTGCTATGGCATTAGTAGAAAATTTATTCTCCAAATCCATCAAGAGAAATGTGAAAAGCCTCCTTGAACCACTATAGCTAAAATATGAGCATATGACATAACTAGAGAAACACGTCAAACTATCGAAGGCCAAAAAAATAACGTTAAGTAAAGAGGGAACTAGCATGGAGGATTACATGTCTTATACTTTTGAATTGCATGAATCTTACAAATCCATGGTGACACATGTTTACGAATGCCTCTACTAACTCTAGCATATCTCCACCAGGTTGTTTCTACTCTAATAATTAGGTAAGGAAAGAGGTACTCAACCCTAGGGAGCACTACAAGGAAAATACCTTCTGGCAGAGGTTATAACAGAAGTTTTTTGTGTTATAAAATTGGAAAAATTTGACAAAAAATCTCCTCTACAACATTTGTTTGTGGTAGTAGATGTTTTAGAGGAGCTGATAATGAAACTTCATCACAACTAAAAAAATCTATGCTATTAGAGGTTTTAGCGGATGTTTTTCTAGAGGTGCACTTAATGGAAAAAAGCATTGGTGCACTAACACTATAAAAGCATTGGTGCTATAAATTTAAATAAAAGCACCAAGTCATTGAATGCAAACAATAATGGTGCCTGAAAAGTATACCTCCCTAGTGCTTATGTATTAAATAAATGCGTTGGGAAGCACTTTTTAGGGACCTAGTCTCCATTCTTGTCAAAATAAGGAGTATACCTGACTTCTCATAATAGTGGTTGACATCAAATCATTGTCAATCAATGATGGCCTCAGGTTCTTCGATCGGAGGACACCACCAATTGCAGACTCTATACTTTTATTTCAATTTATAGCGCTGATGCTTATGTATTGTACAAATGCACTGAACTACTAATATAAAATAATAAATGTTGTTAATTTGAATAATGCACTGGGGTTGGAAACAATATTTTGAAGCACTGGGGCATTGGTTCTATGAAAGTTCTGATGCTTTAATAATTACAATGCGCTGGGGCATTAAATGCAAACAATGTTGGTGCTTGAAGAGTGTAACACCCTGATGCTCGTTTTTTCTAAATGCCCCAATGTTGTAATGTTTAGGAAAGGCATCGGGCCGTGAAAATAATGGCTTTCCCGACCAATGCTTTTACATAGTATAATGGACCTATGAATATATTTTTTACAGATGCACCAATATTTTTTATTATTATACCATTTTTACAGATGATACCATTTTTTATTATTATAAATATCGTTATTGAAAAATTCGTATTCGGGGCAATGTGAATTAATATACAATGTCCTGTATCCATTTTCTCCTTTTTAGAAACATCGACATGTGACAGTGCAATTATTGTGTTATTTTAAATCCATTATTTATCGAAAAATCGACAGATATCTTATAACAATATTCATATAATTAATTTTTTAGCAGTGCATTTGTATATGGTGTTTAGATTAATTTTTTATATCATCATATTTCACATCTCTTCATTATAATATTTAATCATCCATCTATTTAATCAGTGGTGTAACATTTTACAACAACATTGGACAACACAATAGAATAAATTAAAATGTTCTTTATTATATATGAATAAGAGGCTCTTTGTCATACAAAGTTGAATAGTTATTGGTAACCCCCCATCTTTCAATTGGGACAATATGTCCATTACATTAAAAAAATGTTTGAGTTTCACAGACAATTATTTCAAAAAATACAACAACTTGCATTGATATCCAAATAGATCGTCATTCCTCATTAGAATTGTTGTTAGTACTTCTCGAGCTAGTTTTATTTGGATGGATGTTTTGTTGATTGCATCAATTGTTTTCTTCTTCTTCTTCTTCCATCTACAAACATAAAAATAAAGTGTAATGAGTGTATCTACATTGGTGAGAATAATTAAAATTGAAATAAATAATATACATCAATGTAAATCAAATAATAATGTAACATAGCAAGAAGTGACCAATGAATTATATAAATGGTTTCAAAAGAAAGTCTCATGCCTTGTTGCAACAAATATTTTGTTGGCGTAGTTCCATACTTTGCTTCTTGCAAGTTTTCTACCCCATAATAAATCATAGATTTACTATAAAGTATTTTTTTTCTATTAATTATAAACTCAGAGAATTAAAACAACATAGATACTTACAAAATTCATAATTAATTTTTGATATGCCAACGTATACTCACAACCCATACTTAATCGAATGTCATTCAATTCCTCTGATGACTCTTCTTGGTATGTTAGCACCTATTTGAAGACATTCAAGTATGGTTGTTGTAAAACAACTTAAAATATATAAAAATGAAATCTTAAGTTCATA
>APFE031170157.1:28637-42527 GCA_000404065.3 Pinus taeda
TAAAGAATCTCTATAAGAGATCTATTTATGGAGAAGCCCTAACTAGAGGGTTATTGCTTCAAGTCTATCTAGAAGAAAGCTAATATTGTTGAATCTATTAAGAGAAAAATATAAGTATCAATGAAAGGAGATCAACCTATGTATCTCTATCCATAACAATGAATGGGAAATTGCATCCAGCACTTTATGAACCAGCTCAAAGTATTCATTTAGATTTAAGCCTCTACTATTGCCAAGGAAAAGGCATACAACATTTTATGAATAAGCTCAAAGTATAAATTTAAACCAAGTAAGTAATTTTACTACTCTTTATGATTTTTATTCATCTAACATTATGTTTTATGTTTTCAATTTGCAATAAGAGAAATAGGCACTTTGTGTTACATTTCATTTTGTCACCGTTAGGAAAATGATAGCCAATATGGATCTCTCGCTATCCAATGAAGTGTTCCAAACATTACCCTACAATGTTGGAAGAAAATAAATCCCAAAGGCAACAAGAATCCTATATTACATTTCTCAAAAACCTATTTTCAAGAACTTATGTAGTTTCCCTAGCCATTTCCTGTTCAAGTGTAGTTTTGACCATTGTGTCCTGTGCAATCCTCCACTCTATCTTCCACTAAAAATTGCAAAAATCTCTTAATGAAGGTAAAAATAAAAAGTGATTTCTAGAATCTTTGTTGGAGGAATATTTCCCAATTGAATGCCTAGATCCCCTACATACTTGGGCCTCATCCCTTTGTTCATGGATCAAACTCCCTCTCTTTGTGGAACCCTAATCCCTCTCTTTATGGATCTCATCCCTTGAGAAGAGGATCTCAAACCTCCTCCTCTTGGCCTATAAATTCAACACAGATCAGAGGGAAAAGGGGATACTTTTGAATGTAAACTTATGTTGTTGGGTTAGGACTGGAAACCTGTCACCTAAGGGGAGGATTGGAGACCATTGGGAGGAGGCTTACATCATCAAGTCTAAGGTTGTGTTGCTCATTCTTATTTAATATTAGTACAAGCATTTGTTTCTTTCCTATTTTTACTTGTTATGATACTCTTTGCAAAGCTCCTTGATATTTTGCATAGTTTATAACTTAATACTGGATTAATATTGTGATATATGTTGTGTTGCAATTTCCATTCACTTTGTGTTTCACTATTTATCTATGTTATGCCTTTATTCCTTGTTTGTTTTTGTTTATGTCGATCTTCTCTTGAAGTAGTGACGAAAGGATTTTGATATAATTGAAAGGAAATCCACAAGCATTTCTTATAAATGTAAGAGGCTCTTGCACATTTCATACATCATATTTCAGTTATAGATTATGGAAATGTAGTAGTTACTTGTCTATTTTTTTATATATTTTCCTTTGAATCTAGGGAGATTACTCTTGTCTGCAAGAGAGATTTGTCCAGCATCATACTTTGGAACATTAATTTTCAATTCAGATCAATCTAAGGTATGCATAACATATTAATTTGTTAAAATCTAATGTTTTAGGGTTTATTTTCTTATAGGGTTTGTAAGTTCTCATCATATCTATGAATTGTAAGCCCTAAATAGTTCACATGAAAATACTCACCTTGTTTTGCTTGTTCCCTCTTTGAAACCCTATCTCATAATGTCTAGGGTTTATAAGTAATCCAAGATATATGGAAATTCCTGGCAACAATGAAATTCAATTTTAAATCCTAAGAACCTAGGATCTCATGAAAAACCTAGATCATAGTATTGTGTACCTTTTGATTGTACTTATTACAAGTATATAAAGCAATAAAGTTCTTATGCAAAAAGGAATTCCTTCTCATAAAAGATAAGTATCATATTTAAGCTTTATTATTGTTCCTCAAGTATTTTCCTTGGAATAAAAGTTTGCAGGTACACTCTAAAACATCAAGAGGGAGCATATGGAAAGAATCATGAAAAGAAACAAGTTCTATCAAGAAAATCCTAAAGGTTTTTAAATGGAGCAACTCAAGTTATGTTTAAAACCACATGATTTGTAATTAATTTTTCTTCATATTAAAAGGTACAATCATTTTTAGCTTTGTTTTATATCACTAACTTTCCCATGTTTAAGTCTATTGAATCATTAATTATCTTGCTTAAGGTGATTAATATTTAGATTAAATCAAACTTTATTATATTCTCTATCTTTTGTTTAATTTAGTAAAACCCTAATATTTAGGGTTCACCTCAAAACCCTAACCTTTTGGTGCCTATGGTATGTTAATAATGAAACCATAATCCACTTAAGGTTTAGTCTAGAACATATAATGAAATCCTACTCTCTTGATGTTTAGGATTTTGAAGAAACCATGGCCTTTTAGAGTTTGTTGTTAATATCTCTATTATATGATGAAACCCTAGATTTTTAGGTTTTTATGAATTAGGTTTTACAACAAAAACCCTTTCTATAGTCAATATAAAATCCTAGGAATGAAACGCTAGGTGTATGTGCTTCTGTATGATTGAAACCCTAGCCTAGTAAAAATTGCCTTATATTATTTCGGTTTATGATAAAAAAACCTAGTAAGAAATTAATAAAAGTTTCTAGGGAATAATAATGAAAATCCTAGATATGAAATGCTTGAATATTAAATTGAATGTTGATAATCATGATTTAGTTTTATTAATGAAATCTAGGGTTTGTAATAAAACCCTTGTAGAGTTTGACATGAAATTCTAGGGAATAATATTAAAGCCCCATACGTAAAATAATTGGATTTCTAACTTGATATCCAATGCTTTAAGTCTCGAAGATGAAATCTAGGGTTTGCATCAAAAACACTAGAAAGTTATTGAAGTCCATAATTTAAAATATGTAACCCTTGTTGACTATGAACCTAACTAGGTTTAGGTATTTAATAAAACTTGATTATTTTGATGCTTCAATTATAATGACATGATTTTGACATAATGCTTCTATATATTTGTAGTTGTTGTTGAATATTTTCACATACATAATATTCAAGATGTTGAAGATGTTCACAATTGAAGATGACTAGATAATAATGATGATGATGAATAAAGGAAGCTATAAGAATGATGAATAGATGAATTTGTTGTCATAAGAAAGAATTTTGCTCCTAAAGAAATGAAGATTTTAAAGGTTGAAGTTTTCTATGATCATATGATAAAGAACTTGTAAGAATCAAGTTTGTTATCTCCCTAAGTTGAGAGGGATCTTAGATGAAATAAAGTGTATATCTCCCTAGTTGAGAGGGAGGGCATAATGTGACAACTATAGTAAATACCTTGAAGAAAGAATAAATATCATGGTTGAAGCATTACAGATAGATACTTGTGAGTAGAAAAGTTGTAAACAAGACTTAGATGTTCTGGAAGAAGTGATAAGGCTAAGTTTGGTTCTTCTTTAGAAGTTAAAGCAGAAATATTCCAATGAAGATGTGTTTAGATAATATGATGATGACCTAAGAAACATCAGAATGATTGAGGACCCTAGAGGTTTATGCTAACATATGTATAGATTTGAAAGTTTGTTACTAATTTGTCTTGTGATGGTATAGGTAGATCTCTCCATAAGAAGGTTGAAATTTTTTGAAGAATGCCTAGATTGTTGGATATATCTGATTTAATTGATAAGGAGATATGAAACATCTTTGGGTGACAATATGCTTGGGAGGGAATCTGGTTGGCATATGTGTTGATGTCTTGATCTTGAATTAGGGAGGGTATTGTTGGTCTTGGAGCTATGACCTTGGATACACACCTAAGTCCCTGGGTTGGTGTTAAAGCGAAAACATGATGGTACCTAGAGTTGCTAAAGCCTTGAGCACACCTTAGTCCAACTTGATTAGATACTCTAGTCAAGTATCTAGTCTATACCATTGCGTGTGTTGTGACTATTCTTAGAACATATCATTTTGAGATCTTCCACATACCTTTGTATATATGTAATTATGAATACCTTCATAGTTAAGAGGGAGTGTTGAAGAATATAACTAGTGTCAATCTTCGTAATGCTATTTGTAACCACCCCTCCCATGTTTACCCAATTTCACCAACCTAACAGGGTAAACATGAGATGAGGGATATTATGACATGACTCAACCTCCTAGATCACATTAAGAAAATGTATTCAACAGGATGAAACCTTACTCACCTTCTTGAGGTGCTACAAGACCCATGAGATTTAGACAACCACTCCAAGTGCAAACCCTGAGCTAACTTTCCTTTTAGTGATATGGACTCCCAATCTCTTACATAATAAGGAAAGCCAATGGTTGTAGCCCTCTAGTCGCATGGATAACATTTCTTCCCAGCAAGTACAGTTTAGATTTCCTAGTTCTAAGAAAGCAACCCCAAAATTTGAGCCACTTTTTCAGGGCTACTATCCAGACCTCTGCCCAAAACTTGATAAAAAATTCCAAAATGATGAATGACACAAGGAAAAAGACATTATAAAACTTAGTTAATAACTTGACCTAACCAGGCCTAACCATGACATAAATTTCATCAAACACATTATGAACATGTAATCTACATGTCATAAATTCATATATAAACATTGGGGCCTAATACTTACTTTTAAATCATCAAGAAGGTCTTATGCCCTATCACAATAGATGCAATAACATCTATTATTTCATTCATTTGATAACCAATAATTTACCAATCAAAACATGTTAAGAGCCATAACTAGAATATGTCATGAAACCATGCTTATAGCCAACATAACCAGAATAATAGTAATGATAGAACAACTATAAAAGCCACATAATAGCAAGTATAAATACTCATGAAATACAAGAGGAAAACAAATACTTGTCATTCTTATGTATTATTTCCATCCAGCAAAGTTCTCCTTGTGCGTACCCTACCAACAGGCAGGCATAGCACGCAGCGCCAATTCTAGCGCCTGGAAGCGATATTCCTCATGTACTTCCCTTTAAAATTCATCCAAAAATAGCTCCACATCATTCAAACCATCATAATGCGAAATATTTCTTATCTTATTCAAGACACACCTCAGTGACTTGGTCATCATATTGCTACGAAGCATAGACATTTCATGTAATTGATTCTACCAGTGTTCAATCTCTTCATCTAAATCTGAGGTGCAGGAGCTATCCATGTCCCGCTCAATTCATCCAATAGTTTTAGGATTTATGCATTCTTCATTTCGCGTTTTTATCTTGTATATTTGATCTAGATCATCATCACTTTCTACATAGTCGCGAACGGGTTCAGTATAAAGCACTCCTTCTGTAGGGTCTAGTGGCACTACAACCCTGAGAAACTTCTTTTCAAACGTCATCCTCTACTTCTTCAAGTTAATTAACCCATCCATATCAATAGCCCATTCAATCCCTAGTAGCACGGGGTATGGGTTACTATCATCCACTATTTCAATGACCTCAAAGTTAGCCAATGTGCTCGCACCCTCAATGTCCATTGTTACACCATATAAGTGCTGCATCAGAATAATCTTTTGTTGATTTTCCATGCGCAACTGAATAGGATACCATTGCAGCACAAGTCTCCCCATCCTTTCCCATATCTACTTAGGCAAGAAATTCTCATCAGACCCCATATCCAAGATTACCTGGTCCATTTCATATTCACCTATCTGCGCAGTTAGCCTCATCTTGCGTCTTGTTCGCGTCTTATGCTTACCAATATTTCTTACTATGCATTTTTTAGCTGGAGTCTTTTCTTTATTTGTGCACTTGTTGATTAAATATTACAACCCTTCTACTACTTTTTGATCATACAATAACTTCATACAAGTCTTCAAAAAAGTAACTAGTACTGAAGGATCTACCTCTTGTGTCGCACTAGTCTCGGGCACTTTCTCCTAAATCCTAAGGTAGAGGCCTCATCGAAGTTCTTCTTGGCTTCCATGAAGATTTCTTTAGCGTGATTAAGATCAAAATCTACTTCCTTCTTATCAGCCTCGTGCACCCATCCATCTTCCTCATGTTGCTTACCTTTATTTGCACCAATCACCATGCCACTTCTCAGCACAATATTTATGCCCTGATCTTCTTCATGGGGCTCAACCCGCATCATCTGAATGTTCTACATAGGCTTTTAGGGTTGCACCTTCTTTTCTTGCATCTTCCATAAGGACCAGACATTCCTCTATGACATGGTCAAACTGTTGACAATACTGACATGATGGGTGTGTGGGATTTGTATAATCTCGCGTGAAGTGCCTAGCTTCACCATAATTATAGCAGATTACCTGCCCATGCCCTCGACCTGGTCTGTTGCCTCTTCCTCGCCCTCAGACATGGAATCCTCCGCCCGCTGCTCCTTTGCCTTGATCCTGAGGCCAATTTTTTGTCTGCATTTGGCAGGTATGGGCTCTATCCATCATCATCTCATAACTTCTACAATGGAATTCATCATGTCCCACAGGCTTATATAAATTGCAAAATAATTGTTGAGGGGTCTATACAAACTTCTATAGTAAATTGACATTATCAGTAGTGCGTTATCCTGTAACCTGACAGATAGCATACCACAGCGCAATTCCCGCTCTCATCCCAACATTATTCTTTGGCTTCAAGGGAATAGGCCCTCCCCCAATAATTTAGTTCTTATAGACCTGGCAATGGTCCTTATCATGTCCATGGCTCTTACACTTCAGACACCAAACCTCAGGATGCACCTCCAGCTGAGTTTCCTTTCATTTCTTCAGGCTCCACAGCTCCAAGTGCAGGCTTTCCAGTTGTGAGTGAATCTATTGCACTCCAAGGTTCGTATCTTATAAAGGTGAGGCATCCATCCTCATCGCGATCTCTGAGGCTTCTGCTTGTGTTTCAATCTTTTATTATGAAAAAGGTACTCTTAAATGTGGCAAGAGCAATGCTATATACCAATCCCGATGCTGGAAATCTGTGATTATCATATTGGCCTACCTGATCAGGCATTTCAACCTTTGATCAAAGTCCCAAGGTGTCTCATCTATCTTCTGTCGTATTTCCTTAAATTTAATTATAGAATGTGCCTCTGACTTAGGCTTACTGAACTCCTTGTTCAGAGCTAGTTGGGAATCTGTCAACATCGCGTTGGGGTTATCAGTGCAATACTTGATGTACCATGTTAATGCACGATCCTGTAAGGTTATAACCAGTCACGCTTTCTTAATATTATCATACGTAAATTGTTGTTTTGTCCATACAACTCCTACGACAAACCAAAAATTGTTTGGGATCTTTTCTCCCTACCCCTTTAATATTGGAATCTTCATCGCATTCGTCATGTTGAATGGTGGAAGTGGACGTGGAGGGGGTGAAGTTGTAGGTGTATGAGGCAGAGGTGGAGGTGGAGGTAGAGTGGATGGATGAGATATCCTTAGGATACCCTATGTAATTAAATGAACTACACTTCCCAGCGTAGTTAGCACCGTCCCTTTGTCATCACTTGAAGGGGATTCAATGAGCGGACTATATTCTGAGCTTGATCCTTTGTTTCTTCTAAAGAACCTCCCACTTCATGTAGCCCCAAACATCAAGGTAACTACATAACCCTCTTTTCACATAACAACATTTTAATCCTAGTCTTTAGAGATTTCAAATACTTACCTCGCAATCCTTTAAAGAGCCTTCGTTATGCCTTGCTATAGCTGATATTTTTGTCGATCGTGAAATAAGTCACAAAACTTCCCAATGTGCGATCAATCTAATGATCCACAGCCTGCGCAATATTATTTTCTGATGCCTCCAAAAGTTGCACCATTTCAGGAGTCCACACTATAGGACCCTCAAGCCTCCACGTGCCTTGACTATCAGCCAACTTAGACAATCACTCGTGCAGTTCTTCAAGGAAGAAACAAAAGAATGCCTCGGTCTTGTATGTGTACAAAAGTCTTTGCAACCAGTGTTCCTTATATAATTTAGGGCTCATGTTCCCTTGAGCTACGAACACATGCACATTTTAATCAATCCACTTCTCAGTCTCTTTCTTCATATGAAACCATTTATCACACATCTCTCAGATAGATCCTGGTCCCAACAATGGAACCATTTGTTGGCTTAAGGGGGCCTGACCCAGGTTCAAATTTGTTCACACCAACTAACAAAACCCTAATTATTGGCCCTTTCTGCAAAAATCTGCATAGCGTATGTTGCAGTCTCACCCGAAGCAGTATTAGGGGATGCTAGAACCAATTTTCTACATCCAAAGACAGTGTGATAAGTGGTCTTAAGCCCTTATATCTAAAATATGCCTTCGCATAGATATGTATCCTTCTATGCCCCAATAGTGTAACTCTAGTAAAATGGCTTCTAGACCTTCGCGAATGTCTGCAATCAGTCTTTGCAGACTCTAAAGAGGAAAACTATCCACTTTCGTGCTCTAATTAATAACCCTAGATCTGCCTTTGTGCAAATCTATCCAATTCGCCAGAAATCATAACAGGATTAACCCTTAACTTCGCGAAAACAAATGATTACTTAATTCATGCATAAATATTATAGAATCAATAAATTCGCGTAGAATTTATACATTATTCCATAGAAAACATATTATTGGGCAACATAACATAAAATAAATAGAATTAACAATAATACTCAGATGCAAGATATTTCTTCAAAATCGGTCCTTATTCAGTGCCAGCGTTCAATTTACTAACTTCTTCGTCACATGCACTCAGCTACATGGGTCCATGCACTCAGTTATAGACTTACCAAGGCCTCCTACACACTTAGCTATAGGAGCCTTCACCTTACACCTAAGTTCAAGAAGAAGAGCCTTCCTACCTTAGCACTTGCCCAAAACAATCTCTATCTTGACTTAGTTACTATTCTCTACTTCTTAGACTCGCTAGGACTCAACTATATATAGATTTTTCCAATACAATACCATGGTCCATGGACCATGGGCGAGTCTCAACAATCGACCTACTACTTACCCAAACAAGGGGCTAAAGCCCGTTTGACTCTTATCTAGTTGTGTGCTCTACATCCACATTTCGGGGAGACTTTACATTCTTTACAAAAAATTTACAAAATTGGGTTAAACTAACCCCAAAACTAACCCTAAGGAACTTATACCAACACATGAGCCTAAGCAGGAATAGAAAGATAATGAAAAGACTAAAGGAAAGTGGCCTCAGAAGCAAGGAAGACCTTGGAATGTGGCACCTTAAGAAGTTCAATTCAGTTGAGAAAGGACTTGGATCTTATCTTGAGGCGCAGATTAAGGGCGGTGGCAGGAAATCTTTGAGGTGTTGGACTTGTGGTGGAGAGCATCGCTAGAGTGAGTGCCCATTTCATTAGGATGGTGTTGTATTGTTAAACAACCCCCATTTTAATATATTATAAATTTCCTATGAAATAGGGACCCTTTAGTTTTAGAAAATCAACATAAAAATTGTTAATAAAGAACTATATCCAAAGTTTAATAATACTTAAGCTTTTTAATTAAAACCTAAGTATTAAACCTTGATTATCCAAAAACACCAAATTATAATAGCCCCTAAGACCAAAACTATACTTAGGCTTCAAAAACCTTAAGTATTAAAAAATATGGGTTATTTAATCAAAAAACAAATAATCGGATTTTCTTAATTCCCAAAGGTTTTATATTTTTAAACTTTGACTCATCCAAATCCCACATCGCAAAGTTTCTAAAGGAAAAGACTTCCCTGCATCGCAAATAAATAAATTTTCATAAGGAAAAGACCCCTATGCCATCTTCGTTGCAATTGCGATATAAACCAGATCCGCGGGGATTATTCACTGCAATTCACTAAAATCTCGTGTCCGCGTAATCCCAAGAGTCTAAAGGTTCTACCTTGCTTCACACCACCATTGTGATCATGATCAATGACATCATATGCACGTCACAAGTAAAATCATCCTCCACGTCATCCGGTACATCGCAAATCACAAGTATTCAGGACTTAAACCATATTCCCTTGCTTCTGCTCTGAATGTCGATTGTAATATGACATAATCAATGACGGAAACTACCATGTCATCACCACGTCATCTTCCATGTCACATGCCATGTCATCTGACACATCACATCATGATTTCATTCATGATGTCACTACCATGTCACCCTGGGACTTCGCAATCGCAAGTTTCAAAGAGACACGGCTTATAGCAAATCCTTCACCCCAACCAATTTGCGATTGCAATTAGGCCACCCGAACCTGACATTATATTTAAGTGGATATGAATGATTTTTCATCTAGGCTTATCACAACTTTCATAATTTTGTCATACCTTTTCCTTCTCTCCCAACACCAATTGCTATATAAAAGCCCAACTTTCCTTGATTTAATAAATGGCTCAGATCTACCCAAATCAATGGCAAAGAAGACTTCGAAACCCCCTGCGCTCATTTTAAGTTTCTCAATGGGGGGGGGGGGGGCCAAAAAGGGGTTTTCCCATCCATCCATATATCCATGCGTCACCCCTTTGTTCTTTCAGACCCCCCTCTGCACAAACCACTTACCACTTCTGACCCCCTCCGAAAAAATCGTTAGCCATCCACCTTTCTGCAATTGTGATTGCAATTTTATTTGAAGTACTCCTGGCCTCCAAGCGATTCTAATTACTCTTAGTTCTACCCCCGGTCTAAAATTGATATGAAATAAGACCATAAAGTCTGACTTGTCTTGTCACAAACTTCACTCTGTATTCCTCTCCATGATGGTTGTGTTCGAATTGATTACACTCTATTTTTTATCTAGATTTTCCGCAAAACGTGATTTGTTTCACATAAAACTCGCTTATCAATCTCATTTATTTTCATCTTATCGATTCCCATTTTTGTGTTCAGGTTCATGACAAAAGAAGACAGTTGTGCTAATAAGTGGCAATTTAGTTAAAACAGATCAACAAACATCCAGAGAATCCGATGGAACAAAGAAAGTTTATGAAGACAGCAAATCACATTCAAAACATTGCTACCAAAAAATGGTTTTCCTTTAAGCATTGTTGAAGGTATCTATTTAAATGCCCTCAACAATCTGCATAGTAGATTCAGTTGTTTTCTGCTATTTAAGCTTACTTTTTGTATGAAATAAAGGTCCAGAATTTTATGGAGAAAGACTTACAAAAACTCACACTACTGTACTTTCATACATTTCTCAATAGAATGATTGGAACATTGTTTAGGAATTTTCATAAAGAATTTTGAGAAGTTGCATTACTGTACTTCTTGAATTCTTTGTGAGAAGAAATAAACTACTGTTATTTCTTTTATGAGTTGAGAAATGTACATTTGGTATTTCTATCTTTGTACATCTGTTTTTTTCATAAATAAATAGTGAATTTATATTTTCATATTTCTTATTATATGTCATTTAAAGAGAAGTGTTACATGTATTCATTTATGATCATGCTACCATTGATATTTTTAAATACATGTAAAGAAATTTGCTTTGATATTCGAAATGTGATATGATTGATACGCATTATTTTAGTTAACTATTTAATCAACATCATCATCTTGAAATATTCCATTGGTGTTTGAGAAATCTATATTGTCATTTACTAAGGAAAATCATTATAGATTGCATCTAGATAAAAGTTAAATAATCTCGGGTTATAGAGTAGATTAATGCATATGTTTTCCATTTAATTCATTACTACAAATCCATCTATTTCACTTCATCATAAGCATTACACATCCATTCAATAACCTTTCATTGGGAAATTGGTCCCATTATCCTCAGACATAACCACTACCTAAACGAAAAAGGAGTTGTCTTAAGGTCCGGACCGGGTGGTTTTCCTCCTGTGTTGACAAAGCAATTTTTGAGGCCTCAACACTTTTTGGTACTAGAAGGAGGGCCTGCAGACTATGAATGGAAAGTAAGTCCAATCCAAAAATAAAAGGTCATTCCAAGAGTCATCCCCACTCCAAATCTCCTACAACTTCCAGATCCCCTCTGGAATCTCCTACTTTTAGATCATGAGTTGTACAATCACTTCCCAAGTCTCCTAGAATACTTCCTAAGGTAATCCCTACGGGTTATACTCCAGAATCACCAGAAATTACAGCTTTGATAAAGAAATTGGAAGATTTCTCCATTTCAGTAGAAAATCCTAAATCATCCAAAGTTTCTAAAGGAAGTATAACTTCTATTTTTCACGGAACTGGTGTTTTGAATCAGTCTCGAAGTGAAAAACTTGCATTTTGCCATTTGAATTTCCACTTCAATCTTGCCGAACGAAAATTGCTACATCATATTCCCAAACATCTACTAGTGAGATTACATCATTCTCTCATTCACAAACATCTCCATTTATTCATTTTTCATTTCCTTTCTCTTTATCGATTACTTCATCTATTTTCACTTCCTCTACACAAATGACTAGTGTTGTCTCAAGCAATACTATTACAACTACCAATTCTTGTTATATACCTAGGGGGGTAATATGGGGTACCGAGGGAGGTACCCAAGGTAATAATGTAATAATGGGATGGGCCATAGTAATAAATAAGGTGGTTAACCAATGTCATGTAAGGGACCACAAGTAGTTAATAATAATGTAATGGGCCCATGGTATTAGTTGATGGTATGAGTAAACCATGGTAATGATGCATGGTATTGTATGTATGAGGCCTATATAGAGGCTAGAGACTCCGCATGGAGAGACATGAAGAGAATTATTCTTGTATGAACAAGCATATGGCTTGTGGAGTATTCTCCTTCCTTAAGGAGTGATTGTATGGTGTTGCCCTACCTTAAGAGTTTGATCAATAAAGAATCATTCATATTATTTCTGGGTTTATTTGCATTGTCTTATATTTTCATATTAGATCTATAATATTCTCGGGTTAGATCTACAACAAGTGGTATCAGAGCACTTTCTTGGGCACAAAAGTGTAGATTTTTTTTCATTTTTGCAGGATTTCAGGAGCGGCAAGTTTGCAGAGCAGATCTGTACATTTTGGTGCAAGATCTGCAAAATCTAATTGCAGATCTGGATTCTATGTGAAAAAATACCTGATTTCAAAAAAAAAACGGTCGAAACAGAGTCTGGATGGAGATATCACTGATTTAAAAATCGGTGGGGTTGCAGATAATGTTTCAGGGCAGCGAGTTTGTGGCGCCGATCTAGACATCCTGGTGCAAGATCTAAAAAATCTAATTGTATATCTGGAATATTTGTGAAAAAATACCCAAATTCAAAAAAAAAAATCAATTGAATCGGAGTCCGGATGAGGGAGATATTGCTAATTTAAAATCAGCTCTTTTTTCAGAAATTTTGGGTGACGGCGAGAGAGTAGCAGCGCAGATCTGAAATTCCAGTATCTGAATCAGGATTTCTATCACATGGGCATATGCAGAATGGTTATTCCATTTCCAAAAACAGGCTATAATAGAGATTCTGAGCAATATTGACGAAACTGTGACATTTTCAAATTTTCGCCAAATAAATGAATTTTTTTTCCAAACTATTCATGGATTCTAACAAGACATTTTTTACAGGGAATGATAATGGTATGACTATTGAAGAACTCATAAAGGAAAAAAAGAGTATATTTGGGACACATTGGAGGGATACAGTGTGGTTTAATTTAAAAGATGAGGCTGCCAAATGGTGGCGGAATTCACTTGACCACAAGCAGTTGACCAAACTTTCAGATGAAGAATTTGAAAAATTACTTTTAGACAGATGGTCTCATGTCAGAAAACAAGATAAGGAGAAACATGTGGGTCTATTTCCTATTGGTATATCCTTATTGGAGGTTCATGGGTTGATTCAGAAGGAGAAGATAGTTGTGTCTATAAATCCTAGTTGTAAACATAATTTTATCAATGTTAATTTGGCAAAAAAATTGCAAGTCCCAAGAAAACAAATTGAACATACACAGGTTGATAATGAGGATGTTCAAGTGTACAAGGATTTGAAGATTTCTATGGATAAATATGTGTTGCATGGTGATTTTTATGC
>APFE031170157.1:48488-64208 GCA_000404065.3 Pinus taeda
ACATGCCGAAGCATCCAATACCATGGACTGAAAACCATCGCATCCAAAACCATGGACCAAAAACCATCGCGTCCAAAAAACATGTGCGAAAATCATGCACAAAACCATAGGTGGGTCCGGTCAACCTAACATAGGGTCCAAAACCAAAATTTTCCGGGGCGCTGCCCCGAACCCCATAAAGTGGGGTTACGGGTACCCCTCAAACCCCCTGTTAACTATGTGGAAAGAATATAACACAACCCAACATCTTAATGGGGTAGATGAAGAAGACGTAGTTGTTAGATTATTCCAATACACTCTTATAGGATCAGCAGGGTCTTGGTACTTTCCATTACCAACCAATTCTATTACTCGTTGGGATATTTTTGAAGAACAATTTTTGCCTAAATTTGGTGATGATCGCTCAATCACATTTCTTATCAATGACCTTTCCAATTTAAAAATGAATTCATGGGAAAAGATAAAAGATTTCAATTCCAGATTTAACAAATTTTTAAATAAAATTCCAGCTACTTCTAGACCTGGTGTCGATGTACAAATTGAATGGTATATTTCATCTCTTCCTTCTAACATAGAAATTTTTGTAGATAGAGCTAATAAAAATACCTTGGTAAAAAACATGAAAGAAGTTGTGTCTGTAGAGAAGGGGATAAATTCACCAGAAAAGAAAAAAGATCAAGAGAGAAAATTAAAAAGAGTTACATTTAAGGATGAGCCAAAAAAGAGAGCACTTAAAGATCCCTTTGACCTTGAAGGCTTGCAAAAAGTCCTTCAAACTTTGTCTAACGAGATGGTAGAGATCCAAAAACAAGTAGATGAATATTCTTCCAAAAAACCTTTTAGAACATTTAGAAGAAACCAGCCACATAATCCAAAACCTCCAAACATGATCTCTAATGCAGAAACTGATGATGAAGAGGAGGAGGAAGTAACATTTTCTGTCGATAAATCCCAAGATGAACAAATAGCTGAGTTAAATGGAATGTGGGATTTTATTCTCCCTATTTTTGATAGTGAAAATGAATATGAAGAATTACCTGTTAGCACAAGAATTAAAGGTCCAGTTGATCCTATACAACCAATCCAAAAATAGAAACCTTCAACTTCCAATGCTAAAGATAAAGTTGTTGTTAAAAAATCCGCTTCCGCTTCTCCCCAATTAATTTCGTCTTCATCCAATTCTCCATCTTCACCCAGAACCTTAGTAGTTTCAGATACTATTTAGTACAATATAGTTGAGGATATGAAGGAAATAAAAGCAAACAATTCCCTTCATGAACTCACTAAACTCAAACAACAGCATAAATTTTTACTGAAAGAATTGAACGCAGCACCTGCTTCTCCTCTTCCTGTTGTTGTCATATCCAAAGCTTCTAACGGAATGGGTAAGCCTCCTAGTCATTCATTATTTGATTCCTTTGATGTTATTCTAATAGGTGAGAAATCTAATTCACATACCCCTCCTTTTCTTTTTACTTTTGAAATATTTAATAAAAATGTACATAATTTCTTGGCAGATTCAGCAGATTCTTCAAATATCACGTCATATTCAGTTTGTTTAAAATTGAACATGTCACCCCAAAAAACTAAAGTTCACATTGTGCAACTCGATAGGACAAAATTCAAATTCATAAGAGAAATGAATTCAATTTTATTATATTATCTTCGAACCCTAAAGTATGTCAAATAATTGATATACTAATTGTTTTTTTTTTTTTACAAAGTCGGTTGTTGTATTAATGGCTGAAAAAAAGAGGGGAGTTAGAGCTCCTGAGATACATTAAGTGCTGATGGCAGCCTGGATCAGAGTTACAAAACAGATATCTCTCCTTGATCCTTCTCCTACGTGTTCTACTTCTAAAGATACCTGAGCTATTGTAGCTTCTTACATATTGGAACAACCAAAAATGACATTTGCAGAACATTTTTTAATCTATTTCTATATGACTAATTTGCCTTGTGGTAGATTCCTCCGGCTTTTGATCCACTTCTGCTTGCTTGGCACTTGAGGAACTTGGGGATGCATTGTTGCGTTTGTCCATCTATATTGCAGGATCGAAATCGACTCTTTCGCATGACTGCACCTGTTTGAAAAATGGCTGAACTGTTCATGAAGTGAAGCGACCCTGTGCAGGAAGAGGTCAATTTCAGCTCGGTATTTATCATTGATGATGTGATTCTGATCTTCAATTCTTGTTTCCAAAATCCTCTGCTGGTTCTCTAAAATACTTTGTTGAGCCTTGACTTCTTCTAACTCAACTTGCAGGTCCGCACAATGCAGACAGTCTTCATTGCGAGCCATAGTTGCTACTGAGGGAGGGAGGAAAAGGATTGAACACCCGATTAAATAGCTCACAACGCAAGAGGCAGAGTTTCCAAGAGCGAAAAAGGTAGAGAGACTGAGAGAAACATAGTGCACCGCTGGGCTCTTGATGGCCTGAATCTGCCTGGAGACGAGGGAGGGGTGAGGAACAGTCTGAAGAATAGTGCAAAGGAAGGTTGCCTAGAGATTCAGTCCGCCACACAGGAGGCAGAGGCTTTCCCAGAAGCAGAGGTGATGGATCGATGTGCAACTCAGCACACAGAGGACTGCCTGAGGACACGAATTCTCTAGGAAACAATAGCAGGGGAGCGGGCGACGGAGAGAAGAACAATTTGCATTGTTGATTGAAGGAGGGAGATAAGATATAAGGGGAGGCTGAAGAGGGGAGAGGTGGGAAAAGGGCCAACCGGTCACGGGATAAGAGAGGAGATCCTGAGAGAGGTGAGGGCAGACCAGAGGGTTGTCCTGGAGAATCTGTGAAGTAGGTCTGAGGAGAGAGATGTCGGCGGAGCTGTTGGGATTGATGAGATTAATGAGTGTTTTATGCAGGCCGTATCTTTGCCATATCTTGCTGCAGATTGCAATCTTGTTGAAAGCCTGTGGATTCTGATTCTAATCGTTTCTGTCAGCGCTATTTGGTTTAACGTTGAAAAGATTATTTTGGATCATGGCAAGGGGTGGTGAGTCTCCTTGGAATTGTAGCACAGGCTTCCTACTGACCTTCCACACGCTCTGTTGGCGCAATCGTCAGCCTGCTTATTAAGATTATGAAGGATATGGTAATATTGGATTTCGTCCATTTCCTGATGTAGTATTTGGTTGCGCCTATTAATTTGTTGAAGGACAGTGTTGGGAGAGTCCTGCTGGTGAAGCATGAGGCGGATGGCAACAGAGGAATCCCCTAATATCTTTGTCGTTTTTATCCCCAGTTTTCCTAACTGAGTTAGGCCCTAGAACAGGGCTAGCGCTTCAACTCTATTATTCGAGACCTTACCTAGGCCCCACTCATAATGGAGGATACACTCCCCGTTGGCATTAATAATCAGTCCCCCTGCTCCGGCTATACCAGGATTTGATTTAGATGCCCCATCGAAAAATAGATAGAAGCAATTGCAGTTTTGTATCCAGTTGGTGAACTCCTCTTCTTTTAATCTAACTTTCCAGGAGCTAGTTTCTACCCTGCTCTGTTCATCTATCCTGCTACCTTCCTGTACATTATGATTTTTTTCCAGTATGTAGCTTATGAAATCTCGCTCTTCCACACTGTATTTTGTTGCATCTATCTTTCCTGTGGTTTTTATTGAAATAGTTTCCAGTGCAAGAATTTTGGCTTTGCTGCAGATTATTCTTGTAATTGAGCTCTTGACTTGGAATATTTTCTGATTTCTTGCAACATTTTCTCCATTTGTAGATTTTCTCAGCTATGGAATGCTGAGGATCCCAAAGTAAATTACCTGTGGAAGACAGTCTTTTCCAACACTCGATAGCAAAGGGGCATTCTATGAATAGATGATGCATCGTTTCTTCAGCATTGCAACAGTTGGGGCATCTGGATGGGCCGTTGATGCCTCTCCTTTTTAGGTTCTCTGCAATTAAGATTTTGCCTTTCAGCAGAAGCCATATAAAAAAAAATTATTTTTGGAAGTGCCTCTGATCTCCATACTATTTTCCAATGGCTCCACAAGCTCATCTGAAAGGTGTTGTTGCAAAGGTATTGGTGGCCTCCTTTGACTATATAATTTGTTCCTGTTGAGTCCCAATGAAATCCATCCCTTTCATCTTCCTTGATGGGGGCCTTACTGTGGAGGAGAGTCTTAAGATAGCTAAAGTTAGGCTCTAATGCGCTGGGAATTTCTGGGAAGGACCATCCAGTCCAGGTGTGGGAATGAGGGTCCCAACTGGAATTTGAGCCAGATGATGGATACCCCTATTATTAAGAAACTTAATGACGGGTATGGCCTCTTTATGCATGATCATGGGTTGTTGTCCCAGGATTTTATCAGTTCCAAAATTGATGTTGGCTCCCCCCCCCCTGGAACTTTAGAAATATTTTGGATCATAAGAGGGAGGGATTTTTTGCATAACCTCCAGATTTTAGAGGAGTCTCTGTTGGGAATATTGGATTCAAGGAGTTGTTACCTGGGGAAGTTTAGATATTTGGTCTCCAACACCCTTTTCCACCACAATGAAGGTCCTGATATAAACCTCCATACAATTTTCGAACCAAAGGCCAGATTTAAGAACTTTGGCGATCTAATACCAAGGCCTCCTCTATCTTGAGTTTGGATGACATGCTTCCAACTGACTAAATTAAACTTGCTTTTTTCATTCTTCCCTCCTTTCCAAAGGAAGTAGCGTAGTGCAACTTCCAATTTGTGGTGAAAAATGGCATGAGCTTGATAGAGAGAAAAACAGTAAAGGGGAAGGGAAGTGATACCTGACTTGAGGAGAATGAGATGGCATGCTGGGTTGAGCCACACTGATCCCCATTGCTGCACTTTCCTCTTTACCTTGTCAATGATTCTGTTCCGGGTTTTAGCCTTCAAAGGACCCAAACTCACTAGCATGCCCAGGTAGGAAAAATGGGTCCATTCCAGATTGCATGTGACACCAAATATGTTTGCAATGTTATGGATAACCTGATTTGAAGTGTTCCATCCATATATACAACTTTTGAGCTGATTGACCAAGCCTCTAGAATACCCCATAAATTGGTCAAGGAGTTTCTTGAATCGCCTTGCTATTGATTAATGTTCTTGGCTCCATTCCCGAATTTGATACTGGTTATAAGGCCCACTCTCCAATTTTGATCCAAAGCTTGACTGAAGGATTCTGCCATGAGGATGAAGAGGTAGGGGGAGACGGGACAGCCCTGTCTGAGACCCCGGGAAGATTGGAATGCTTCACCTGGCCTATCGTTGATCAGGGGGGGAATATAGGGCCCAGAGATGCAAGCTACAATAATATTAATGAAAGGAGTCTCGAAGCCCATCTTTTTTAGGAAAGCAATAAGGAAGGAATGCCTTACTCTGTCGAAGGCATTAGCCAGATCGAGCTTAAGGACAAATCCTTTTTCCTTCCTGGATAAACTCGAATGGATGGCTTCTTGAACAAGGAAGATGGAATCAGTGATATGCATGTTAGGCAAGAAACCTCCTTGGTTTTCAGATATCAAGGAGGGAAGGAGGGGTTTAAGTCTGGAAGCTAAGATTTTGGATAGAATTTTATAGAAGGAATTGCAGAGGGAGATGGGTCGGAATCTAGAGAGAGAAGAGGGTCAATTTTCCTTGGGTATGAGGGCAAGAAAGGTGGCATTGGTGAATCCTCCTATTTTCCCTTTTCTTTGCGCCCATCGAATCATCTTGATCAGGTCCTTTTTTATCAGAGTCCAGAACACCCTGAAGACGCAGATGGGGAATCCATCAAGCCCGGGCGCCTTATCATGATGTAGACTCCAAATTGCTCTTTTGATTTCCTCTTCTTCAATTTCCTTGCTAAGGTTGTCGTTCATCTCCTTAGTGACTCCTTTGGGTAAATGCTGGAGCAAATCGGAGTAGTCTTTTTCCCCTTTGGTTTCAGTTAGGAGGTCTCTGTAATGCTTGGAGGCAGCCTTCCTTATGGTCTCTTGAGTGTTGTGCAGATTTCCTTCACTATCCAAGATTGTGCTTACATTGTTCCTGAGCTTTCGAGCAATGGCCTGTTTGTGAAAGTAGGTTGTATTTTTGTCTCTTCCTTGGAGCCATAATTGTCTAGATTTTAAACGCCACTTGGTTTCTTCCTCCCTATTAATGTGACTCAGTTGTGCGTATAATACACTTTCTTGCTCCTTATTTTGCTGCGATAGACCATGTTCTTCGATCCTTAATTGCACACCTTCTAATTCACTCTTGATTTTCTTTTTGATCTCCTATGGCTCCTGATAACTTTCTTTGGCCCATTCTTTTAATATATGTTTGGTTCTTTTTAATTTGGTTTCCCAAATGAAGCCTGGCGAACCTTCTACATGCTGGCTCCAAGTCTTCTGAATGATTTCTTTGGCTGCTGGAATCCCATTCCAAAGGGGACTGTATTTAAAAGGGATAGGACCGAGAGGGAAGTGGGTTTCCAAAGTTAGAGTGATAGGGTAGTGATCAAAAGTAGAGGTATTGAGGATGTTGGCATATCTACAAAGAAGGAAGAGAGGTACGAGATGTTGACAAGAATTTGTCAAGTCTCTCCATTATGTTGTCGATGCCAATCCTACGGTTACTCCAGGTATACCTGCGATTTTTGGGTACAACATCAACTAATTCATGCTCCTGGGTGATAGTCTCTAGACAGCCTCTGAAGGGATCTGGACCGAAAGTTACTCCCCTTTTTTCATTGGCATGCAAGACCAGGTTGAAATCACCTGCTACTATAATATTTGTGTTTTGTTCCCCATTAATGCTTGTCTTCAGATCGTCCCAACAGATTTCCTTTTCTCTGTAATGGTTGGGAACATAAACATTGTATATGATTACTGTTTGGTTGCCTATTTTGCTGTCAAGAGTGGTTTTGATCCAATTCTGGTGGAGATATGTTGAGGTGCAGTTCCATTTGTTGTTGTCCCAAATGGTGACAATTCCTCCGGAGGCTCCTCTTGATTCACTGATGCATCCTAAATATTGTTTCTGCTAGTCTATAATTCTTCTCATTTCCTGCTAATCTTGCTTTGTCTCCTGTATCAACATGATTTCTGGCTTTTCATTGTGAATTAGGTCTCTAAGGGCAACTATTTTAGAGGGGTGCCCTAAACCCCTACTGTTCCAAGATAGGATTTTCATCATGATATATTGGGCATGTGAAGAGGTGCTCACCTCTCTTGGTCTTTGCAGCTTGTCTCTTTCTCTTGATGCCCCAGAATGAAGGATTCTATTGGAGTTTGTGTGCCCATGGCTATGTCCTTCTGGGCATTCTCATCCCTTTGTTGCTTAGCTGATTTTCTGCCAGGTCCCGGTTTTTTGTAGGTGTCGCTGGTTGTTCCATGATCTTTCGAAGAGCTTCTGGTAATCCTTGATGAAGGGGGTTCGAGGGGAGTCTGAGATGAGATGATCTGGGGTAGGTGGTGGTCAGGAGGCTCTGAGGAGGGATTTTCAGGGGCAGAATCGATAGTGGAAAGGACAAGGAAGGGGTTGGAGGAGGAGGGAAGGGGCGGTTCAGGCAGGAGGGGGGAAGATGGAGAAGGAGAGGAAGAGGAAGGTCGCAGAGCAGAGGGTCCAGGGTTGTCAGATTCCATGGAGGGCTTGGGGGGAGGAGCTGATTTCTTCTTTTTTACTATTTCCCAGTGACCATCCTGCTCATCATTCTCTGCATTAACAAGTTTAGTACATCTATTAGAAAAGTGTCTGTATTCGTGACATACCTTACATTTAAATGGTATCTGCTCATAATCCAATTGCTGGACATGGCTCCAGTCGTCCACTTTCAGTTTTATTACTTCAGGCAGTCCTCTACCTAGATCCACTTCGACACAGATCCTTGCGCAAGCTTGCAAGTTGTCCTTGGGTTCGCTACGATTGATATATTTGCCTACAACATTCCCTATGGCCTGAACAGAATCGTCTCCCCAGCAGTGAAGAGGGAGGTGAGGGAGACGGACCTATACCAGAACAGCACTGGGGATGTCCAGCTCCATATCAAAATCTGGGGTCCATTTATTGAGATAGAGACCCCTGGAGTCCATGAAGTACAGCCCGTTCCTAAAGATCAAATCCTTGTCCTCTTTAGATTCAAAGTGGAAAGTGTCGTACCCTTTTCCACAAAACCTAATTGATATTTTCCCTTGGATCTTGTCTGACCAATTTCGTTTGACCCGTCTTTGAACTACTCTTGGAGAAGGCCAAAGGCTTGTAAATTACCCTATGAGACCTTTTTCAGCAAGGGATAGCGCTGCCATGCGAGGCAGGGTTAGAGGTAGCTGAACTTCCTGAAGAACATCTAGCTTCTTGACAAATTTCGAGATTGTAGGTCTAGAGCACTGAGGAGGGAGGGATTTCACTAGATCTGAGAAGACTTTTTGGGGATCAGGGTCCTCCCGAGGAGATTTCGGGAGGGCCATGGCTATGGGAAAGGCCCAGGCCGTCGTGCTTCTGGTTGAGATCGATCGATTGCCGAGGGCATGCTCAGGCAGGGCGCGCGCAGTCTCTCAGTGTGTTTGATATACTAATTGTTGATGTCCTAGATTTCTACAGTTTAATTCTTAGTAGAGATTGGTCAGAAAAACTACACCGTTATTTTTCCACTAATTGATCTCACTTATGGCTCCCATTTAATGGAAATCCAAATCAAATTAGAATCAACCAAGAAAAACACATGAAACATTTGGTAACAGATTTCGAAGGTGAAAATGAGGCAGTAGCATTTAATAACAACATTCTTGGAAACTACTCTACTAAATCATTTTTTGAGAATTTTAAAGAACAAACGTCACCACTTTTGAGTAATTCTGTAACTTCTCAAATTGAAAATTTTTCACAGACTGAATTTTCCAGATGTGTAAACATGTTAGAAAAGTCATTAGTTGATTTTTTATTCTGGACATTGTATTTTGATGGGTCAAAATCAAGTGATGGTGCAAGAGCAAGTTGCATATTAGTTAATCGTGAAGGTGTGAAGACAATGTTGACTTGCATATTGGAATTAGAATGCACAAATAATATTGTAGAATATGAGGCATTGGTCCAAGGTATGTACAAAGCAATTAGCCTTGACGTTAAATACCTTCAAGTTTTTGGAAATTCAAAAATTGTAATTAAACAAGTAAGAAACATGATGCATTATATATATACACACTTGAAGCATTATCAATATTTGGTTCAATCTCTCACTTCATATTTTTTAGTGTTTAACATTTATGTTATTCCTAGAATTCATAATGTCATCACTGACCTTCTTTCTAATGTTGCATCAAAATTGATCCCATCCGAAGATTACAGTCCAAGTAGATTTTATGTAGAGTTAATCTTTATACCATCCATTCCCGATAATATCACCAATTGGTGGGTATTTAATGATGATGAAGACATTTTAAGTCTCTTAACTTCTGAAAAAAGTATACGATGACCAAATAATTGATGAACATGAACATGACAATCAATTAAAACATAAAATTGACGATAATCCCATACCCAAATTTGTAGTTAAACTTGAGGATCTCTATGATTTAAAAGAGTTACTAATTCAAAACTACGGAGTTCAACTTTGAGATTTGAATTAATAAACCTTGGGACAAATCTTAAACCTCAGAACATCAATTTAGGACTTGGTCTCTTATCTGAAGAAAGATTATCCTTTATTAATTTGTTAAAAATATATAAGGATATATTTTCTTGGAGTTACGAATAACTCAAAACATTTGACACTTCCATCATTCAAAACACAATTCCAATGACATCTAACGATAAAATTGTCCAACAAAAATTAAGGAAAATTCATCCGAACTTAGAAAATCAAATCAAAATAGAATTGAATAAATTCCTTAAGGCTAAAATCATTTTTCCTATTAGGAATTCAAGATGGGTTTCCAACTTGGTACATGTTAGGAAGAAAAACAATGATATCTGCAATTGTATAGTTTTCAAGAATCTTAATAAGGCCATTCAAAAGGAAAATTTTCTGCTACCCACTATGGAACATATTTTACGATTAATTGTTGGTTTTGAACTTATGTCTTTCCTTGATGGTTTCTCAATATATAATCAAATCATGGTCCGCCCAGATGATAGGCTAAAGACTACTTTCAGAACTAAATGGGGAACTTATGCCTACCAAAAAGTGCCATTCAATTTAATAAACGCGGAAGCCACTTTCCAACAAGTCATGGATATAGCTTTCAAAGGTCTATTAAACAAAACGGTTGTTGTTTATATGGATGACATTATTGTTTATTCAAAGAACAGAAATAATCATTACAGGACTTAGGACAAATTTTTGAACGTTGTAGAAAATATGGGTTTTCATTAAATCCGAAAAAACAAATAAATAAATAAATTCTTTTTTCTCTCTTAGTGAAGGGAAACTTTTAGGATTCATTGTATCAAAAAATGGAATTTACATTGACCATGATAGAATAAAAGAAAATTCTCCACCATATAAAAATAAAAAAATGAAAAGCATGCAATCTTTTTTTGGACAGATCAATTTTTTCAAAAGGTTTGTCCTTGATTTCTCATAAATTATTTTTCTGTTACAACAAATGATTAAGAAAAATGTAGTTTTTAAATGGGGTCATCATGAAAAGAAAGCATTTGATTTAATCAAACAAGAAATTATCAATGCTCCTTCTTTAATTACTCTGAATTTCTCTGATAATTTCATCTTGTATACCTTTGTTTATTCAACGTCTTATGTCGTTGTTTTGACAAAAATTCATAATCATAAAATTGAAGCACCCATCTCATTTTTTAGTTCAAATTTTCAAGGTGTTGAAGTGAATTATTTAGAAGTAAAAAAACAAGCATTTTTTGTATGTAAATCTGTAAAGCATTTTAAACCTTTTCTTTTAAAAACACACACAAAAGTAATAATCCCATTCCCAGCAGTGAGGCAATTACTAATGTAGAAAGAATTAGGAGAAAAGGGAGAAAATTGGGTAGCAGCTCTACAAGAATACGATATTGAAATAAAACCAACTGAAATTGTCAGAGGGAAAGGTTTCTGTAAGCTGCTTACAAGAGAATCTAACATACCAGCCGAAGGAGACACAAGTAACAATGAAAACATTTCTGAGGTAAGTGTAATTGATGTTGAGTCCCAATTCGTTGATTTAATTTTTTATTTGAAAAATGGATATGCTCCTCCTGAACTCAATTATAAAATAAAAAGAGCTTTACGACTAAAAAAAATCATTATGAGATTGTTGATAACATGTTATTTAGTTGAAACTATGATTCCATATTGTTAATATGCCTTGAAAAGTCCAAAGCACAAATAATTTTGCAAGAATTTCATGATGGACCAGCAGGTGGACACTTTGGAGGAGATACTACTGCACACAAACTCTTACATGTTGGATACTACTGGCCCACTCTCTTCAAATATGCCCGCGTATATGTGAGGAAATGCAAAACATACCAAACTGATTCTGGAAACAATGGAAACCAACCTTGCCTCTGCAATCAATCAACATCGAATATCCTTTGGGGACTGGATATCATAGGTGAGATTGTTCCTCATTCTTCTAAATAGCATAGATATATTCTGATTGCTACATATTACTTCACTAAGTGGGTGGAAGCAATTCCGCTAAAGGTAGTCAATTCTGAATCTCTTATTAAATTTATTGATCAATTTATCATTATAAGATTTGGTTTGCCTTTTGCACTTATATTTGATAATGCATTTTATTTTTAGGGTACCAATATGATTGAATTTGCAACTAGGAGAGGCTTTAAACTAAAATATTATGCTAATTACTATCCCCAGGGAAACATTTTGGCAGAATCTACTAATAAAAATCTCCTTAGAATAATAAAAATAATTGTAGATCAAAATCAATGAAACTAGCACAAAGCTTTAATATTTTCTCTATGGGCTGATAGGATAACTCAAAAGGCCTCTATAAGCACTTATCCATTCAACTTAGTATATGTGATGGAAGTCATAATTCCATCACATTTAGCTCTTCCTTCATTGGCCCTAGTTCAATTTATTGAAGAAACGCCTTCTTCTTCCTTGCAATTAAGAAATTCACAAATCCTAAAACTAGAAGAAGAAAGGGAAAAGGCCAAACTTACACACACCAAACATCAAGGGATGGTGAAAGATTCTTTTGATGCAAATTCAGTCACACAAAGATCCTTCCAAGTTGGAGATCTAGTTCTCAAATGGGACAAAGCACATGAAGAAAAAGGGAAACATAACAAATTTCAAAAATTATGGTTTTGTCCATTTCAGATTATTGAACAAATAAGGCCATCTACATTTATACTTCAAGATTTATTAGGAAAGAGAGATTCTCTTCCTGTAAATGAGCTCATCTTAAAGAAATTATTTTCGTAGAATATATATATATATATATATATATATCTGTAGATATATAGAGTATATATATAATAATCACTTTCTTTGTAACATCCCATTGCATTCTATTTTTCCTTTTACAGATTTTGAAATAAAATGTTAAATAGTACTCTATTGACTTTTCAACACTCTTGAAGTTATTTTGATTTTTTCAATTTGGAAGGTAGGAATTTTTTAAGAAGTGGTTACCTAAATTGAAAATTAGATAAAAATTATAAAACTCTTAAAATATTTTCCATTAAGTTGTAAAATCTCTAAAAAACCTCAAAAATTATATCATTTTACTCTAGCTTCAGTGAAAAAAGGTTATTCTTAAAAAGTAAAGATCATCTTATGACTAAATCACTTTCAACTCAGATTTGTCACCCAAAACTCTTAAGGAGTCAATTATCCTCCCCATCTATTAAAAAGAGAATTTTTAGATTGTAATTCTAAAATATAATAAATCTAAAAAGATAAGAGGTCTCATCAGGAGCCTGCTTACCATGTTCATAGGGAACCAATTAAACTGACATTACCACACTGAACACTAAATTAGGGTAATGGCTTATGATTTTTAATTGTAAGACAAGGGGTCTCATCACAAGCCATCTTGTTCAATGTTAATTATTACCGATGAATGGCATTGTCGTTATCTAGCCACCAAACCAGGACAATGGCTTTTTAGCAAAAAAAATACCTCTAATTATTGCACTATTAAATGGATGAGATATTGGATTGTTATTGGTTAAAAATTAACCCTATTGAGGCTATGAACGCCTGCTGATGAAAGTGGCTCTACTTATGACAAACGAGTACACTACAAACTAAGTCGTAAGAGGCCCCCTACTTTATTTTTATAAACAGATTAATGACTAATACAAGTAAAGAGGATTTTTTTCCATTCATGAAAAGTTTTTTAAAGAAATTGCAAATTAATGAGTTTTATAGTTAGAGTAATTTTATTTATCTTAATATTTCGGAAAGTATTTTCCACTTCTTAGATTATTTTTACTAAATTTTAAGAAAATTTCATTTATCAGAGATAATTGGTTCTTCCAGTGAATCGACAATTTTTGCGTTGTTCAATCAATGCCCATTTTAATATATTTATATATTTCCTATGAAATTTAGTATATTAAATAGGGACCCTTTAATTTTGAAAATCAACATAAAAATTGTTAATGAAAAAACTATAAAAAAAAATATAATACTTAGGCTTTTTAAATTAAAACTAAGTTATTAAAACCTTGATTATCCAAAAAAAAACAAATTTTAATAGCCCCAGAGACCAAAACCATACTTAAGCTTTAAAAACCTTAAGTATTAAAAATTATGGGTTATTTAATCAAAAAACAAAATAATTGGAATTTTTTAATTCCCAAAGGTTTTATCTTTATAAACTTTGACTCATCCAAATCCCACATTGCAAATTTTCTAAGGGAAAAGACTTCTCTGCATCGCAAAAAACAAAGTTTCATAAGGAAAAGACCCCTCTGCCAACTCCATTGTGATTGCGATATAAACTGGACCTGTAGGGATTATTCACTGCAATTCATTAAAATCTCGCGTCTATTGTCATTTTGTATTTTTTAGGTTGAGGGAGTAAACACATAGGACAACATCAAAATCACTTTGGAAGCTTGGATTTAGCCCTGCCAACTTCAGAGAGGGATCTCTCTATAAAGTTTAATTATTTTTATGTGAGTTTTAGGCTAACTATTATTGTACTTATTGTTTTTCATTGGATTGCTTGGTTGCTTAAATTGTTATAATTCCATTGGGCTATGGAGTCTAAATATTAACTAGATTTGCATCAAACTTTGAGGGAGTTTCATAGGGCATGCTAGGTTGCACTAGTTGGATCTTTCATAATTTTAAATGGATTATGAAATAGAAGAAATATAAGATTCAGTAGAAACTAAGGAGCAATAAAAGATTCCTTAATTTGACTTCAGCAGAAAACATATATAATACTAATAGCCAGAATAGGGTGTTTTGTATAACATATCCTATTCACCACAGTTTATGTTATATAATTAAGCTTTTCAGAAATGACAGAGAAAAAAGACAATGATTAAACACATAAACAAGAGAAAAACATCACCAATTCGTACACCACATGAATTCTGTGAAGAATGTCCTTGTATTATTAATGCTTCCAGCAACTAGAAAATTTACAATTTGCAGAGGAAACTATATTCAACAATCAACCTGTAATACTTCAAACTATGAAGTATTTATAAAAATAATTACAAAATGATTACAAAATCGTTGTCTCAGCCGACAATGTAATATTAGCATTATCCTAAACATTAAAATCGATCTTTTGCAAAATCATAGGCAAGGTGGACAGCTGCATGAAGAGGTGGCTCTGTTTTGAAGGATTTGGTTTCTGAATCAGCCTATAACTATGCTACGTTGGCTGATGTGCTGGTTGATATTCTTACTACATTCGAGTTTCTTTTTAGTCCAATAGATCACATAGTTGCTCCCACCTTTTTTCATCTGGAATGGTTAATTTGATTATCCTTCGGTAAATATCATCAACCTTAGTATACTTTGCAAATGTTGGCTTTACTGCAAAGATATGTTTTACCTCATGCTGAATAAAGAAGTCATTTCCCATTGTCTCTAAGAATGCTCTAGCTATCATGCTGCCTTTTATACTATTGAATTTAATACTGCTTCTGGCCACTTCCTTCATCTTGATAACATAATCTTCTTGAGTAATCAATTTGCCATTAATCACATATATGCTAGGCAATCCTTTCTGATTTAATGCTTCAATCTCATTGAAGAATTTGTTCACTCCCAAATCTAGTGTTTTACATTTCTCCTCCAATTGATTAATGAGATTTCTTTTAGTCAAAACCTTCTTGACTTCCAAGATGGTGGCAGTCCTATCACTAATTCCTAACTCTTCAAGTTCATACTTCTTCTTTGAATCAGAAATTTAATGATGTTGGAAGCTTTTATAGGCATCTCTCCTAGCTTATCCCTCACTTCAATAATGGTTTCAGTGGCCTTTTGTATCAAATCTTCCTGTTCAAAAATTATTTGGATGCATGGCTAAATCTCATTCAACAATGTAAACTTTAAAACGGGAACTATAAACTCAAACGGGAACTCTAGCCAAAAAACCTCGAGAAAACATCAAAAACAATGTTAAAAATGAAAAAGTGTTGATGCTGGAATAACACCTTTTTTTTCTTGGGTAAATTTTCAACATGTTTTCATAAAGGCGATGAAAACCAAATTTTTGCACAAAAATTGTCCAAAAAACACCCTCAAAACGAAAAGTGTTAACGTTGGGAAAACATTTTTTTTTCAAAAGTAAAATTTCAACATTTCGAAATAATGACGTAAAATATTTT